>CM042883.1:1352449-1437522 GCA_023653495.1 Melastoma candidum | reverse complement strand
GGGACGACCTCAACGAGTATTTGAGAAGTCTCTTGTACAAGTCGCTTAATTATCCTTTCAACGTATTGCTGGTTTCCACGGCTTTCAAGGACCACCAACGAGTAAACAGGAGATCCATTGGCTGACTCTGCTGTGAGGACGAGACCAAAGACATCATGAATGGCATTGGATAGCTGTTGCGGGTCGATGCGGGACAGGTCGGAATTTGTTCTTTGAGAGAAAGTTTCGTTTGATCCACTTGTCACGGGAAATCTCTCAACTGTGCCCTGGTCACCATATATGGAAATAAATGTTCCACCTTGTTGCCTACCGAAGAACACTATGTCGACACTGCAATACAATTCTAGAATTTATTATGTGCAACTAAAAAAGAACCGAGCATCAGATAAAAAGGAAGGACTTAAAAGGTATTGCATTTTACCTGCCATCGACTATTGCATCATACGTGAACGAAATATAATATTGTCCTATGTGATCAGCCGAGCCCAATATACCATCAAGTAGAATTTTCATGTAATAATGCACAGTTTGAGTCATTGCGGTGGGATATGAAGTCTCTAGGGGTAGAACCTCCGATGATATAACCAACATTGAGGAGGGCTGCGACGGAGAGCGGAAGGTGCTAAGTGATCGCCTGGTTCTTATCTCTTGCAAGCTGCGTGTGAAAGTGTCAAGGGCTGAGTGCGACCTTGATCGTCGTGAGAGGGACTGAGTGTCCTCCGTGCGTTCAACGAGCGGCTAGCGAATCGTCTGAGGGAAGCTAAGTGAATACCTGTGCCGAATTCAGTAACTAGTTGTTGATCCATCGGCAAGAAGCTGTTCTTGTTGTGTCTTTTCGTAGGGAAGTCTCGAACCGACGGAGTTTGAGCAGTGAGACGCACTTGCGGGTGCGCGCCAGAAGTCTCGTGCCTGCAGGGTAGAGCAGGAGTTCGGAACACTGTCGGAGTGGAAAGAGGTCCTCCCGAGTACAGGAGTGCTGTGCAGAAGCCTCGACCTCCTGATACAGAGGGACAGTGGAGCAGGTTGCGTGGAAGCCGCCGGAGCTGAAAATTCCACCATAGGCACTAGGTGTGCAGTGCAGTGAATCACGGCTGTGGTAACCGTGCACGTCCGAACTGAGTGTAGGACGGATATCGCGACTACGCTGTGTGAGAAGTCAGGTTCTGCTATGTGAGGAACCAATCTCTGTTTTGTTTCTTCTTTGTAAACTAAGTGGTTATCTTTATGGTTGTCTTTTGAGTACTTATAGGCTCCTTGAGAAGAGACTAAGCGGTGTGGAAATCCTCTGCTGAGCTATTAAGCGTTGAAGCATTCTTCTGTTGTGAATCAGAAACGGACTGCTCTCAGAGAAGTCGTTCTTCACTGTAAGGAATCATTTGTGAGGATTTCTTTAACACGACGATGTCTTTGTGCTTTGATAGATAGGCTTACGCCTAAGCGACAACGTACTGTGTTGAAATCCTTTGAGCAATCAACTACTGAGTATGGGCATCATTCTGCTAGAAACGAGAAGACGTCCACTGTGTGAGGAGCTGATCGTTGCCCAGGAGTGATCTCCTTTTTGTAAAGGATTTTAAATCTCACTTGTTGAGATACCGAACGCCTAGTGCAAGGGCTTTTTGCACCCATTATTTTAATAGTGGAATCACCTCGTTGATAGAAAGTGGACGTAGGTCGATTAAGGCCGAACCACTATAAACTACCGTGTCCTTTACGATCGTGCAAACATTCGTACGAAAAATTACTCGATCAAATAGTAACAGTTATAGCGAAGCAGATCTCACTTATGAGAAACGCTCTGCTGTGATACAGTACGTTTCCGCTTACGCTGAGAAAGGGCGAAAACGTGATAAACACTAATTCACCCCCCTCTTAGTGTACATAAAGGATCCAACACCTTACCATCCATCCCAGTGTCAATTTGAATTCTAATAAAGATAATATATTTCGGGTATTTCTTTTAAATCACTTTGAGCAAATATGATAGTATTTCGTTGTATATCTAAGCAATAATCAAAACCTTGGGAATTTCAAATGTCCAAACAGAGACTTTCCATAAATGGATTTTATCATGGGTAGGAAATACTTTAGAAGTCAATTCGTTATTACAATTTGCCTCAGTTCATTGTCAAGTGCATTTACCTCATCCACCAATATTGTATTGAAAATGAAAATATATAGTATGTCACGCTTTCACCTACAAGTTCAAATTTATTAGCCACTGTACATCAGTCGTATCACACCCTTTTGCCTTTTGTGACAATATGATTTTCGATCGCCTATGATTTAACATAAGTATGACATAACATTTACATAGAAATATTAGATATGGAAAAGATTTACAAGGACATAAGTAGTTCGAAGTATAAATAGAATCCAAAGGTGCATAAATAAATATCGAAATAAATATCGTTGGACTGGTGCTCCCATCTTTCTTTTTTTCGTCTCCTAGG
The DNA here is from genome assembly GCA_023653495.1 of Melastoma candidum. Lineage (NCBI taxonomy): Eukaryota > Viridiplantae > Streptophyta > Magnoliopsida > Myrtales > Melastomataceae > Melastoma > Melastoma candidum. Next base: position 1,435,069 of record CM042883.1, on the reverse strand, counting down.
CACCCTATCTGATCGTGTCTTCAGCTGTCGCCCCGGTGGTTTCCTCGCCAGTCTCCCCTACTGTCTGGTATGGCGATCTCTGAAGCAGAATCTCCGGTCGCCTCTGGTGAGGGAAATAGTGAGGGATGGGCGGCGGAGCCAGCCATACAACAGGCTGTGATTCGGTTAAGGACTGTGCAGTTGGTGGGGTGTATTTGTCGTTGCCTTTTGTAGTGTTCGTACGCAAAAACGCTTCATTAAGTAATGATCATACCGAGCGCGAACACTCCAACAGCCAACGAAGCGGCGATCACAAGCCAGAAGTTGATGTGCGCGTGTCGACAATCGTTCTCGATTACTGTAAATGAATCTAAACAGGGAGAAGGGATTCAATTTCCGATATCATAACAATTTCCAATAACATACCTTCATCGAAGGAATGAGTGCATCGGGTACATCGCCTTGCATCATGCTAGTAGCAACAATCCAGCCGAGAAAACTAGCTCTATGATTACATGACCGTTAGTAAAAATACGTGATGATGACGAATATGTGGCGATAATGATGAATGGTTCCACCTCAAACAAAAATTTAGAATCCCAGAAATTTCTAACCAGAAATCTAAAAACGGTCGAGGTTTCACTCCCTGTTCACAACAATTCACAAGAATTAGAAAAAAAATGAAAAGAGGTCACAGAAGGCCCAACATCACCCAACATTTGTATCAAAGCCCGGTTCACAACAATTTCCGGAAATACCCGAAATACCGAAGGGGCTGGGTGTTCACTTATAAGTGTGAGGGAAAGCCAACGCCGAACAGTGGTATCAGAGCCCGGTTCACAACCCCGAAATACCGTGAAGGTATCCCAAATCGATTGTGGAAGGTGCTGGATGCTCATTTATAAGTGATTGTTGGGCCTCCAACTCAACTCATTTGCAAGCATAACCATGAATACATAGCGTAACTCCAACCAACAACTCACACTCACACCTTGCGTCAATTCCAGCAACATCGCGCACATAAACATCAATTTATACGACGTCCATCCGTGTTTATAGCATCTCTTCATTTTTTTTCTTTCTTATTGTAAGAGAACCAGCCCACACACATGTCCGGACGGCCATCTGATCAGACCGCATGTTCGGACAGCCACACAACAACAACTAGATTACGCAAGAAAGGTATATGGTCGTGGCATAGAGAAAAAAAGAGAAGTTGGGGTCACGCACCTTGCTGCCAGTGCTCTTCCCCCCTCTCATCCAACGTTCTTCGCGTCGCTTCTCCAAACGAAGCCCCTCAAGCGTGCGCGTCCCTCCGGCCCCTCCTTCCTCCATCTCTTTTGTTGCCTCCCCCTCCCAAAAAATTCTCCAAAGGCACACAAGCCCTTGATTGACGCAAAGTACACCTTAGTTGTATTGACGCAAAGTTAGGATGCAAAGTACACCTTAGTTGTATTGACGCAATCAGATCAAATAATTATAATAGTGTTAAGCCGCGCAAATCACCCAACACAATGCGCGCTTTAGTAATTAAGGCGTACGCTTAACCCTGCCCAGCTAAAGGGACCAAATTGAACATAAATAATTTGGACCAAATTGAACATAAAATTTTTTTTTTGGATCAAATTAAAAACAAAAACATTTTGTGATTGACGGGCTTGTTGTCTTCACCCGAGGCCCCCTAGTGTTTTGATCGACCGAACGAACGGCTGTCGAGGAAGGAAGAGGAGAGGCAAGCGGCTAGCAAGGGAGAGGACGACGAACGGGAAGAGGAGACAACAACGGGAGGAAAATAGGACAGCATAAAACAGACCCCGGTCTGTTTTTTAAGGGCGCCTCAAGTGGCTCCATGCTCCTTTGGCACACCCCTTCGCCCGGGGTAAGGCATACGGCCCAGGTGCGCCTTTGTTATGGCGGATGTTCGGAGAGTTTCAGGGCGGTGCGTTACCTCCCTCCCTTTCCCTCTCTTCTCCTTCATTGTCGTGGACAAATTTCATTTTTGAACGCACTTGTTCATGTTTTGAGCAAGCTTCTGCCTGCCAAATTTCATTGGCAGTGGCTGGAGCTCAGACTTCTTTCAAATGAAGAGGCTTTTGTAGACAAACTTTTAAATAAATACGGTAATGTGACTAGTGTTGGGGAGGGGCAAAAATATGCCAAGCCAAATGGTGATGAGAGCTGAACTTGAATCTGGGAGATCACTTGATGGGGAGTTCAGGTTCCCTGGGGGTTGCTTGAACAAGTCCAAGCAGTCAATAACTTTCCCGTGTCGCGCTACAGACAAAACAGATCCACGAGATGAAACTGGTTTTGTAAGATTGAATGTCAAAGTGAAGAAAATCGAAAAGTTTGGATGAAGCATACCTCGAAGGTCAAGATCGGTGGTTTGTTCAGAATCTTAAGTTGTGCTTTGATATCCAAGTCATCGTCTTCTGGCAAGGAACGGCAGCCGCAATAACTGATAATGTTAAGGCAAAAAAGTACTAGCAGACACACCTTCTTCAACCATTCGGATGTCAATTTAGAGAGGTTGAAGATTTATATATATATATATATATAAATGACTAGGACATTTATACTACAGCGATTTCCTCCCATAAATAATGTAATCTTGTTCATTTATTAGATTAAAGGACTAAAAATTATTGGAAATGAAATAAAATTTCTTAAATCATCCGCAGAGTGGGTGGGATATATTTAATTATCGTTTTCTTTGGGAGAATAATATAAAATAAATAAAACGGGAGGCTATGTATTAACAATTTTGTACACCGATGTACCTACTTGCCTTGTTACTGGATGAACGAATATGTTTGTGTTGGCAAAGAGAGTATTTGGGTGATATGTGTTTGTTAAACGAATGATTTGGGAGGAATATAATTCCCGTTTAGATTCTCCAAAAAAAATAAGATAATATGAAGAACAAACAAATATGGCAAGCAAAACATATAAGAAGAGACTACCTACGTAAAATCCCAATCTTGGCAAATTAATATGAAAACACTAAGGAGAGGAGGAGGATATTGAAGATACAGAATTATATGGAGATAATTCGCTTCCATATAATTCCCTTTAGTTTAAAGGGTATAATATTTAGCTTTTAAGATTTTAAGGTTTATGGTTTAATTTAATATTTATGGTTTAATGTTTCAGAATTATAATTTATGGTTTAATTTTTAATATTTATGGTTTAATATTTAGGATTTATGGTTTTTAATATTTTGGATTTAACATTTCAGGTTTAATGTTTTGAATTTATAATTTACTGTTTAACTTTCAGTATTTATGGTTTAACATTTAAGGTTTATGATTTAACTTATAATATTCGTGGTTTAACATTTAGGATTTATGGTTTAACTTTAATATTTATTGTGTAACATTTACTGTTTATGATTTAACTTTTAATATTCACGTCTAACATTTTTGGTTTAATATTTTAGATTTATAATTTAGTGTTTATGATTTATTGTGTTGTTATTTAAATGTAAAAGTATTTAAAAAGTAATTACATAGAGGAATATCAATTTTGCCCTTACCGTAATCATTAGAAAAATTAGAACAATAAGATTAAAATTAGATAGATCCCAACCGTAAAATGGAATTCAATTCATTTCTCATTATCTTATTCATTCTTAAACTAAACACATCATTTTTATTGCTATTTGACGTGATTTAAGAGCGGCATTCACGATATTTTCAAAATTAATTTTTTATTACGTAATTTCTTTTTTTCAAACCGATAATAATTACCTATTACCTCCATGTTTATCCGTCCCTTTCTTAAATGGGCTTTAATTTGATATGGGCATTATTTTAATTTGGTTTTCTTGAATTTATATTTCTGAATATTTGTTCTGTAAGCTTGAAATAAATTGATGACGCACCATTAGATAAAAACATTTATTTTCAGGTTGTAAAATGTCAAATCATTGTGACTTTCTTTTTCACCCACACCTAAATACAAAAACGAAGAAATTTGAGTATCATTGGGCAGAAAACATACTGTTGAAATCAATGGGTGTGGTGACGTTAGGCATTAAAAGAAAATTTAAAAAAGGGGGTTCAAATTACACACCTGATGTAGCGACACAACTTAAGTGGTCAATCCTGAATGAATCGTGTGTTCGAATGAGCACGAATGAGCTATATAAACTAAAACATTATGATAACTTTTGGTAATCAATTTTGATGAGCGATAAGTGTTATTTTTATGTTTCAGACAAATTTTATTTAATATTTAAATTTCTCACATTTTCTGTTATCTTTCTTTTCCTTTTCACCATCTCTCCGAACACACACAGCATCAATGTTTTCCCAAACTAAGGGTCTTTTTGGGTGGGAAACTCTGGGAAAGTGAGACGCCTGTCCAATTATTACCATTTGGAAAAATAAAATTAGAACATGTTTCACTCATTATTAGGCCCATTTGCAAATAACCAACCCAATTATTAGTACCCATTTTAGTGGCCCGATTAAAAATTACAAAATCTGTGATGATAATAAACAGTGAGGAAACGATTGATTGGCTGGCTTGTTGGCGCTTTCGAAAATTTAATTTGGTCGAAGAGAAATTTAATTGCCTGTCATTAAATATGCCTGTCACTTTCTGAAAGCCAATTCAGCACAAAGAAGATTAAATAATTTATTAAAAAAGAAATCGGCCATCTACGTCAGTTTTGTCGGTCGTCCAGATTGACGGAGTATTTCGGTAATCAGTACAAAATCAGTCTCCGTGTTACCGAAGCCAAAACTAAAAAAAAAAAGAAAAAAAGGGAAGCAAAGCGAAGAAGGGATAGAGGAGAAAAATGAAGAAGCCTCATGCTGTGTGCATCCCTTTTCAATCTCAAAGCCACATCACAGCAATGCTAAAGCTGGCCAAGATCCTCCACCACAGGGGATTCTTCATCACCTTCGTCAACTCCAAGTTCAACCACCGCCGCCTCCTCCACTCTGGGGGCCTCACCGCCATCGACTCCCTCCCCTTCTGGAAGTTCGTCTCCATACCCGACGGCCTCCCTCCCTCGGATGCCGATGCCACCCAGGACATACGCGACCTGTGTGATTCCGCCAGGTTTTACATGGAACAACCCTTCTCTGAACTCGTCCTGAAGCTGAACAAGGATGCTTCGACTGACGTCCCTCCAATCACTCACATCGTGGGGGATGCCAGCATGAACTGCTCTGTTCGTCCGGCTGCGGAGAAGTTCGGGATTCCACTCGTTCAGCTGTTTCCCATCGCGGCTTGTGCCCTGCTGGCGTTTAAGCATTATCGACTGTTCATTGACAGATGCCTCAAGCCATTGAAAGGTAAACCTGTTATTCCCGATATCAAAGCATCCAGATAATTGTCGAGATCTCATGGGAATTCTGTCTTAATGGTTTCATTATTAGCAGATGGATCCAGTATGATTGAGGGCAATTGCTCAGACGGCTTGATAGATTGGATCCCAGGGATGACCAGCATGAGGCCATGCGATATGCCGTATCTGTTTGGAGCAGTGGACGAGAATGATTCCCTCTTGGGCTTCAGTTTTGACGTGCTCAGCCGAATCGATAAGGCAGAGGCAACCATCATTCATACTTTCGAAGAACTCGAACCGGCTGTCCTCAATGAGCTTAATTCCATCATCTCGAATGTTTACGCAATCGGACCTCTTCATCTGCTTCTTGGACAAATTCCCCTGGACGATACCATCTCCAAGCAAATCCGTGGAAATCTCTGGGAGGAACAACCTGAGTGTCTCGAGTGGCTCGATTCAAAGGAGCACGGGTCAGTGCTCTACGTGAATTTTGGGAGCATAGTGTTTCTGACACCGGACCAGCTGATAGAGCTAGCGGTTGGGCTTGCCAACAGCAAATGCCCATTCCTGTGGGTCCTACGGCCTGACCTCATGGCCGGCGAGTCGGCAGTCCTCCCTCATGCATTCATCGAGGAGACAAAAGACAGAGGCTTCCTTTCGGGGTGGTGCCCGCAGGAGAAAGTCTTAAACCACCCGTCGGTCGGGGGGTTCCTGACACACTGTGGGTGGAACTCGATACTGGAGAGCATATCTGCTGGGGTGCCAATGATATGCTGGCCAAACATCGGGGACCAGCAGCCGAATGCAAGGTATGTCTGCGCAGAATGGAGGGCCGGGCTTGAATTGCACGGCAATGTAAAGAGGGATGATGTCGAGAGGGTTGTTAGGGAGCTGTTGGGTGGCGAAAAGGGGGAGGAACTGAAGAGGAATGTGACCAAGTGGAAGAGACTCGCCAGGGAGGCTGCTAGCCCAACCGGTTCGTCGGTCAAGAACTTGGAGAAGTTGTTCGGACAAGTCTTTGTGTAAGAGAAGTTACTAGTAAAATAATCAGTAGCCGTGTACACGACCTTTGATCGAAAGTAAGAGCATTTCGTCTGAACCGAGCATGGCACGTACGACCTACGGTTATTCATCACCAATGAAAGAAAATGGCACGGACGAGCTAGAGTCCCTTGCATATTACGTTTATTTGATGGAATTGTTTTTTATACGAATGAAAGAAAATGTGATGAATACAACATTAACTTTTAGAGAGTTGATGCTTTCAGAAGCAACTCCTGTAACTTTATTTTTTATTTTTTTATTTAGAAATTTGATGTGAAAATTTCAAGTGGATTTTTTTGAAATAATCGAAAGTTTATTTATCCCAATGAAAAACTTTTTCGGCCCAAAGGAAATCTGTTCACCCGCATGTATGAAAATTTGCTTAAAAGTTTGGAAAACGACTCAATAGATGGGCGTAGGTAATATCTAAAACTTTGGAAAACGACTCAATCGATGGCCAATTGTGTGAGACGCATTCATGCACGTCAATGTTGTCTCGTTTTTTATTTGCGGGTGACGCATGCATGGACGCAAGAAGTGCTTTTCGGCTTTTATTTGCCGAGTGACCCACCGATTCTTCACAATTTTTTAAGGGCCCCAATGCTTCCAACGGCTTCCGAATGGACTTGGCTCACGGCATCGGAGAAGGGGAGTTCTTCATCACCTTCGTCAACACCGAGTTCAACCACCGCGGTATGCTCCACTCTGGAGGCCTCGCCAAGGATGATGCAACACCGGATTTCCGCTTCCTTTCCATAAGTGATGGCCTCCCCTTCTCCGATGCCGATGCCACCCAGCCCTTGCATATAATTCTTCTTAGCTCCTTCGCTTCCATTCGGCCTTCATCATTAACATGGTTCTTTAGTTTACCAAGAACTTGGCTGCTCACCCGTTCACACAATTTAAACTAAAATCATTTATGGCACGGCACCCATAAGAATATGGTTGGTTATCTTTTTCTTCTAGTAAATTTTTTTAAAACGTGTTCTTTAGTAGAAAGATTTTTGGCTTTGACTTAAAGTGTTGGCAGATCAATATTTTCAAAAACATGAAATTATTTTAAAACTGAGCTTGACTCGAACATTAGGAACACCCACTTTAACGTGGTGATGCATAAAAAAGTAATTCATAATTTTTGAAACCCAAATAAAATGTCTCAACAAAATCTTATTCTTATAAAATTGGTCTAAGGCTCGAATTGTGCCTGGGCACCCCTTTAAAAATTCAGTACCTAATTAAAGGGCATCCAAATGGAAGGTTCGAGCAACGCCAGCATAATACCAATATCCATCCTGTTTACACAACTTTTTATTATTCAAAGACTTGTGCGAGGAACTTCTCCAAGCTCTTAGTAGATGAGCCGGTCGAGCTAACTGCCTCGGCAGAGCGCCACTTCCATTCCATCGCTCGTTGCTTCAGCTCCTTCCCTGTTTCTCCTCCCAACAACTCCCTTATCACTTTCTCAACATTTTCCCTTCTAACATCAACTCCGACTTCCAGCCCGACCTTCCATTCGTCACAGACATACCTCGAGTTTGTCTGTTGGTCCCCGAAGCTTGGCCAACATATCATCGGCACCCCGGCAGACAGGCTCTCCAATATCGAGTTCCACCCGCAGTGTGTTAGGAACCCCCCAACCGACGCATGGTTTAGGACCTTCTCCTGCGGGCACCACCCTGAGAGGAAGCCTCGGTCTTTTGTCTCATTGCCAAATCCAGGGGGGAGGATTGCTTGTTCACCATTCACTAGGTCCATACGGAGGACCCATAGGAAGGGGCGCCCACTATTGGCGAGTCCCATGGCAAACTCAACCAGCTGTTCGTACGTCAGGAAGGCAATGCTCCCAAAGTTTACGTAGAGCACCGAACCGGGCTCCTGCGAGTCAAGCCAGTTGAGGCAATCTACTTGCTCCTCCCATAAACTCCCACTGACATGTTTTGAGACAGAGTTTTGTTGTTGGATCCGTTGAACGAGCAAATGAAGGGGTCCGATTGTGTAAACATTTGGGATTAAGGATGATAGTGCGTCGAGTACCACCGGCTCTAACTCCTCAAACGAATTAATGATCGTTGCCACTGCCGTGCCCGTTCGCTCCATTACGTCAATGTTATAGCGTACGAGGGCGTCGTCATCACCTGCCCCAAAAAAGTCCGGCATATCACACAGTCTCATGTTCTTCATTCCCGGGATCCAATCGATCTTGCCATGAGGTTTATCTGCTCGAAATAACTGGTGTCAGGGGAAAATTAATAATGGGGTCCCGGGCTGTATAGTAATAATCCTACCTTTCGACAGTTTTAGCCATTTCTTCACGAACAGACCATAGTGCTTGAAAGCCATCAAGGCGCAAGCCGGTATGGGAAACAGATGCACCAGTTGAAGACCGAACTTTTCAGCAGCCAGACTAGCGATGAAGTTCATGAAGCCATCGGAGAGGATATGGGTGACCGGGGGAACATCGTCATCCTCGGTCAGATTCTCGATGAGGTCTAGGAAGGGTTGGACCATGTAAGTCCGGCACGAGTCGCAGAGGGCATTCAAGGGCTGGGTGGCATCGGCATCGGAGAAGGGGAGGCCATCACTTATGGAAAGGAAGCGGAAATCCGGTGTTGCATCATCCTTGGCGAGGCCTCCAGAGTGGAGCATACGGCGGTGGTTGAACTCGGTGTTGACGAAGGTGATGAACAAGCCCCCCTCGTGGTGAAGGATATTGGCGACCTTAAGCATTGCCCCAATGTGGCTCTGGACTGGAACCGGGAGACACACGACATGACTCCTCATTGTTTCCACCGTGTTTTGTGCTAGATTCTACGGTGTGGTGTTGATGGCTGGTAGGAGTATTTATAGGGATAAGATTGAAGAAAATTCTTAAATGCAATAAGGGGTACGTAACTTATGTTTTCGTTTGTAACAAGTTATGAATTTAACTCTTACAAAGAATTACAATGAAACGATAAAACCTACTTTAATTAATACTAAACAGAATGGCTTTCCGGGCCGCCGCCGTGAGCCGAAGTCCATTTGGAAGCAGTCAAACCAAATTATGTGGCAGAACATGATTGGAAGAATCTGTGGGGGCAAGGCGGGTCTGTTATTTTCCTTGTCAAATACACAACCCCCGAGTTAAAACCAAGTCAACAATGACGCATGTGTGTTCGTCACCTGCAAGAAACGAAATTTCGATGCCCCACCACTCACTATTCCTTAAACCATCATCGATCGGGGTCGTATTATTTCTTATGTTACAGATTGGGGTCAAAATCTTCCGCCTCTCGCTTGCGATTCCATTACTATCCAACAACTTTTTTACCTGACAAACCGCGCTTTTTCTACGCACAAATATTCAAAGTTAACATGTAAGACTTTTATGTGAATAATTGAATAAGTAAAACACTCGTCAAAGGTAAATTCAAACGACATGAAGTTTCTATGTTTCTGTAGGTTTTTTTTTTTGTAATTATTTTATGTTTTTGATATATTTATATATATATATATATATATTCCGTTTTTTATCGATTCTCTCGATTATCTACGTTGTTTCCCAATTGATTTCAACATCAAAATCGATAATTGTCCTTGATATCCACGGTCCTTGAGATTGGAGCCGAGAACCTTAACTTGTCACCTGAAGAACTGATCTGATAAGGTTATGATCGGAACCTATCCACACCCTAGAATTCATGGTATTCGAAAAGCAAAACAATTTATCTTAATTACAAATAATTTCGATGTTTCACCAAAAAATTATGTGCGACAATGTTATGATAGTAAAGGAGACAGGCGAAAATGTTGTGCAAGAATAGGGAAAGGGTAGATAGATCCCGAGCAAACGAGTACAAATGGTATAGGAAAATAATTGATGAATATGCTTATGCTTTTCTTTTCTAAAATTATATTACTTCTATCAACTTTTATCTTGCTCTCTAATAAAGTATTCATAAAAACAGGTGTACTTATTTGGATATATATGCTAAAAATCATATTCTTTAATTTTATATTTACTTTTATTCAAAGCAAAATTGAGTTATTTTCCATTATCACTGATAATTTTTAGGTCAATTTTTATGGTATCATTGATTTTTCAAATTATATAAAAAAAGAACTTTACAAAATATATAACTATATGACAAATTAAATAGTAAATGTTTACTGACTGAAGCTACAAAGTGAAATTCTTGTCACTTTAGTAAATTCCTTTGCCCAAGCATCAATTACATAATTTAATCTAATATACAAATTTTAAAAATTTTACAAGATTTACTAAAATAAAAAAAATAATAACAAAATACCAACAAATGCACCAGCGGAACGCCAAACTTCTCCGCAGCAGGACAAGTGACAAAGTTCATGAAACCATCCGAAATTATATGAGCGACTGGAGGAACATCATCGTCCTTAGTTAGCTTTACCATGAGGTCTTGAAAGGGCTGGACCATGTAAGTCCGACACGAGTCGCAGAGGGAGTGTAAGGACTGGGTGGCATCGCCATCCGAGGAGGGGAGGCCATCACTTACAGAAAGAAAGCGGAAACCAGGCGTCAGTTCATCCTTGGCGAGGCCTCCAGACTTGAGCATAAGGCGTGAGGGGACGTTACCCGCAATGTACTAAATTTTGGCCTTTTTTAGTATATTTATACAAACAAAATTAGTTTTCTTTGTACATTACTAGTTCCATTAGTACAAATGTACGAAAAAAATTCCTAGTACATGTTAGTACAAATGTATTAATTAGAACAGTAATTATTTAGTACATTTTTGTACATGCCATGTACATTACTAATAATTTACTATTCGAATTAGTACAAATGTACAAAAGAAAACACTGTTATTTCTAGTACAGGTTAGTACAAATGTATTAATTCCAACAGTAAATTATTTTGTACATTTAAAACATTTTGATATTTTGTACATTACTAATAGATTACTGTACACATTACTACAACTGTACAAATTATGTCCTAGTACACGTTTGTACAATTATACTAATGCGCACAGGAAAGCCCAAAGGCCAACTAGCAAACTCTGAAATCGATGGTCCAGGGTTACCTAGATCCTCTCGATTTATATTTTTGTCCGCAAATTCCACGGGAAGTATTATCAGGTTGCACTCAACAGGAACGACGTTCGGACTCGGAACACCATCCTTGATAAAATTATAATCGGAATCGTCTAAATCGTTGTCACCTTGAGGTGAAGGGGTATCGAAGCAGATCATTGGTTCACGGGGCGCCGATTTAACAGTATATTACGCTATTATACCCGATTATATGCAAGGGCTGGGTGGCATCGGCATCGGAGAAGGGGAGGCCATCACTTATGGAAAGGAAACGGAAATCCGGTGTTGCATCATCCTTGGCGAGGCCTCCGGAGTGGAGCATACGGCGGTGGTTGAACTCGGTGTTGACGAAGGTGATGAAGAACTCCCCTTCTCCGATGCCGTGAGCCGAGTCCATTCGGAAGCCGTTGGAAGCATTGGGGCCCTTAAAAAATTATGAAGAATCGGGGGGTCACTCGGCAAATAAAAGCCGAAAAGCACTTCTTGCGTCCATGCATGCGTCACCCGCAAATAAAAAAAGAGACAACATTGACGTGCATGCATGCGTCACACACAATTGGCCATCGATTGAGTCGTTTTACAAAGTTTTAGATATTACCTACGCCCATCTAGTATCATCATGTGGCGGGCATCCAATAGCCAGCAGCCTCCCAAATGATGTAGAGGGCGTGTACAAGTGAAGCAAGTCAATAACAAAGGAACTTCACTACTAGTAGGTATCCAATTTTTAAGGAGGCTGGGTAGAAAACATAATCAACTTTGCCGCCACAGCACGACCTCTCATATACTGATCAACAAAAGTATAGATTAGTGACAAAGTGGATGTCGGGAAATCTTTTTGAAACACTTCTGCTTTTATGTTTTTGTTTGCTGGTCAAGTATTTATTTATCGTATAGAAACCACAAACAAGATCAAAACTATCACCGACGCAAGAGTTCACTAATGGTGTGTTATAACAGGTGACTATGACCCCACTTTTATGCAACCTAAACTTGTGGGAGCCTTTTAAATTCAAGGTTGAGTGGGGTAAACTTAACCTTGAATTTAGGCGTGTCTTTAGGGGTGGCAAAATGAGTAAACGGATCGGGTTCATGTCCAGACACGATAAGACAAAACACGACGATCCAAATACGATACGTTAAGGTTTTCATGTTATCGTTTTCATGGGTCCACTTTTCAAATCAAAAGTGAATTATGTGTTCAGTTACAAATATGTATATGAGCTAATTTTGTTACAACTTATGTAGAAAGCGAACCTGATTTTATTATAGTTAACGCATTCAAAATCGCAGCACAAACTCAGGGCGAGCAACATGTCTGAATATGATCCCTCAAAAAATAGTCCTACCTGCACACACAACAAAAAACATCGCAGAATCATGCACAAGAAACAGAGGAAACAAATGTGGGATCGTGTCTTTGTATATGTTGTATTTGTCTGGGAATCAAGCTCAACAGACAGAGGAAACATGGTGTTTTACATTTGTATTTTTGTACTAATGTGTACAGTAATATATCAGTAATGTACAAAATATCGAAATATACTAAATATACAAAAAAATTTACTGTTTTAATTAATACATTTGTACTAACATGTACTAGGAATAATAGTGCTTTCTCTTATACATTTGTACTAATTCAAATAGTAAATTATTAGTAATGTACAAAATACTGAAATGTACTAAATAGTTACTGTTCTAATTAGTACATTTGTACTAACATGTAATAGGAATAACATTTCTTTCTTTTGTACATTTGTACTAATTGAATTAGTAATGTAAAAGAAAATAATAATTTTGTTTGTACAAATATACTAAAAAAGGCCCAAATTTAGTACATTACGGGTAACGTCCCCTCACGCCTTTTGCTCAAGTCCGGAGGCCTCGCCAAGGATGAACTGACGCCTGGTTTCCGCTTCCTTTCGGAAAGTGATGGTCTCCCCTCCTATGATGCCGATGCCACCCAGTCCTTACACGCCCTTTGCAACTCGTGTCGGACTGACATGGTCCAACCCTTTCAAGACTTCATGGTAAAGCTGACTAAGGACGATGATGTTCCTCCAGTCACTCATATCATTTCGGATGGTTTCATGAACTTTGTCACTTGTCCGGCTGAGGAGAAGTTTGGTGTTCCGCTGGTCACTTTGTAAATTTTGTAAAATTTTTAAAATTTGTATATTTGATTAAATTATGTAATTGATGCTTGGTGTAGAACCCCAAATCGCGAATTATTCCAAAAAAAACTCTCTCATGTGATTTGGTGTTGCATTTCGAGGTTAATGTGTTTTGGCGCACATATAATCTTGGCTATATCATGGCGGCAGTCATCTTTTGGAATTTGGTTTGATGATCAGAAGGTACAAAGCTTTGGAGGTTAAAAACATCCTGTTGGAACCAGTTGCTCATAACATTTCCCTCATATATTGGTTTCCCCACTTTGGACAAATCTTAGTAATTTGCTAAAAGATTATCTCAGTTTGTCTCGTCTACTTCTCGCCAACGTAAACATATGGCCCGCCTACTTCAGTTTGTCTCGGGTCTTCCACTACCACAAGTGGCGATGATAAGACTCATTGTGATGGAAGGCAGCCGAAGATCCCGTCAGAGACCTCGGGGGGGGGGGGGGGGGGGGGGGAACCTCCATCCGAGCAACACATCCTAGTATTCTTTGCAGGAGGCATGCACGGCTATCTGCGGCCAATCTCGCTTCACCACTGGGGAGGCAAATCTCCCGACATGAAGATCTTCGGTCCGATGCCGAGGGACATCGACAGCAAGAGGATGTACAGGGGATACATGAAGAGCAGCAAGTACTGCATCTGCGCCAGGGGCTATGAAGTCCACACGCCATGCGTCGTGGAGGCCATCTTCTACGAGTGTGTCCCCGTCATAATTCGGACAACTACATGCCGCTTTTCCTTGAGGTCCTGGACTGGGAGACCTTTGCCGTGTTCGTCAGCGAGGGAGATGTCCCAAACCTTAGGGACATATTGTTGGGGATACCCGAGAAAGAGTTCCTCAGAATGCAGAAGAATGTTAAGGCAATGCTGCAGCATTTCAAGTGGCATAAGAATCCCGTCAAGTATGACTTGTTCCACATGATCCTTCACTCTGTATGGCACAACAAGATTCTTCAGCTAAGACCCAGATGAGAAACTGTTTTTATTACAAACAAACTCATGTCCCGTGGAAGCCCAACATAGTTTCCGGCGGGCTACCCCTCGGACAGGCGACACGTACCATTTGTCCGAAGACCCCGAACCACCTCCCGACATCTCAGTTCAGACGCATCCCCGCATCGCATCCCTCATTGCTTGGTTCCAGTTCTGTCCAAAACATGCCGACGCCGAAATCCCAATTCTGGAGAAGCCATTGGACAGCCCTTCGAGCCATCGGCCTCAAATTTCTTTTGTTTCTCGAGGAACATTTGAAGCGCTTCGGTTATGCTTACACCTCTGCAATATGCACAGAATAGAGAAACTTTTCAGCGTGTTATTCCCACTACTTCCCGTATCAGTATTGCAAAGATACTACATAGCAACTTGGACAAAATAATTAAAGGAAACCAACAAGGAGAAAATATTGTCATATCAAGTGATGCAAAGCACGTGACAGAAAAAGGAAACAGTCACACTCACGTCTTCAATTCGAGCAATTTCATATTTTCCGAAAGGGCATGTAATGCAACCATGCAACACCAAGACCAAATATCAGAGCATGAGCCGAGATTCACAGAATCAAATCCCAAGTTATTTTCCAACAGAGGGATGATAGAAAGAATCTGTTAGTGGCTTTTGACATGGTTCATCTGATGTCTAATGGTTTATCCCTTTTCCAAAGAAAGTGGGATACTATTTCTTTGGCATGAAATGCACGATAGATGAAAACTGGCAAACAAGGAGATGACACACTCCGTCTATCCTTCCAGCATGACATAGAAGATCGATTGTGCAAATTAACAACCAGATCCCACCACTCCCTAGAGATCTCGAGAACTAACAACCCCAACAAATTAGGAAGTAACTCACAGGACAAATCCTACCCATGCTCAACGATTTCCCAGATTACTCGGCCCCCACGATCCTCCCCGAGAATTTGGGGAATCAAAAAAAATCTCCCTAACAGGATCAGAATAAAGACACGACAGGGGGTCGAACCAGGGGAGAGTGACAGAACTTTTCTTGGAGACCAGATCCTGAGAGTTCATCTTCGATTGATCCCTCCCGAAGACCTCCAAGGTAGGTTTAGCTCCACATGAGGAAGCCCCTTTGTTGCCAGCTCCATCCCAACCTCCGTCGACCGCAATTAGAGATGATGCTCACATCAATGATCAGAGCAAGCTTCAATGCGATCAACCAGCAACGACCAACAGGAGTAATGGTGCCTTCCCTTGTTACAATGGAAGAAACAGCGACCCCCTTTAGACGGATTGGCTAGCACAATACCTCCCGTGCCATCGACGAAGGACGGATTTTAAGCTTCCTGTGACCGCACATGTGCGCCACGGGAGGCCTCTTTTGATTTTAACCATTTACTTTACCTGCGTAGATTCAGGAGATGGCTAACAGCGTCATCTTTGTCGACCACGATTTCCTGTCCTAGCCTCCATCCAGAAACAGTCGCGGCAACCCACGTCCTTCCTGGTATCTTCAAACCCCGTGGCGCTAGGACGATTCTCTCACCCCCGATATGACGGCGGCAACCCCCAGTTCCTCGAAGCTTGCGTCGGCGACCATGAGCTATCTCTGGTTCTGAGCTCAGATCCCACCGTTCTCGACGCCCCAAGAACCAGCGGTGGGGAACCCATCTTTCCCCGGCGTTTCCAGAACCGGCAGCGGCAAACCCGTCTCTCCAGCGTCTCTAGACAACCGCAGCAGCGGAGCCCTCTTCTCCCTACGTCTCCAGGACTAGCGGCGGCAACCTGTTGTCCCCGGCATCCCCAGAACCAACGGCAGCGAGCTCCGTTCTCCATGACATCTCCAGATCCAACGGGAGCGACCCATGTCCTCCCCGACGTTCGTCGAACCCAAAGTGTCTTCGGGGAAGCTTCTATCGCGTCTCGTTGACCCCAGGCGATGCCCCTGAGAGGCCGGATTTGCTGGTCTTTTCAATTAGCTCTTTGCGGTCACCCGAACCAAAAGAGAGAGAGGTTAACAGTTCCCATTCTCGTTAAAGCAATTTCGATTTGTTTAAAATCATTATTACATTTCTTAATTGTCTGCTTGTGTTTTTGCCAATGATTTCTTGCTTTTACATAAACATATTTTGACAATTTTAATTTTTACAATCCTATTAACTGTCCTCGATTACATGTAGTTTATTTCTCCAATTGATTTCTTTCTGCTGCAATTATTTGAGCATATGTAACTTTCTTTTTTTATAAAAATTGCGGTTATTCGTCGATTCTTTTTTTTAGTATTATTTTATGTCAGATTGAATGTGCGTGAAATTTGCATCCTGTTTTGAAAAGTCGGAAATTTTATTCATACAATTATCGATTGATATGAATATTATGATAACTAACGCACAATGCCCCGTTTGTTTGTTTTACATGAGAAACACGTTGACGATGCGGTGGATTAATTTGCAACATCGAGACATCACTCGGTTATTTCAGCATGGACGCACCAAGGAATTATTCTCCGACGTTCAAGGATCAATCTTTATGGGCCCAAATGCCCTATGTACATTGAGCATGCAATTAACGAAGGATCGACATCAACGGGCTCACAACGCCACGTAAGCGTCGCTCTTACTCAATTAAGTTCTTATAATTCAAATTCGATTTAAACTAGAACTTTCTGATCACCTCCTTATTTGGTTTGCATGTACACCGACCGAGGGATGCGGGAATCCTACAAGACGGATTTCAAAGACTCCGAGACTTCGAAGACTACTTGAAGGCGCGTGTATCAAACCGCGTGGATCTCTCCGCGTGTGTAAAAACCGCGATGTCAAGATAATAAAACGGCCCCAACCGTCATTTCAGGTACATGAGGGAGGTGCGGGCCTCCCGAAGTTTTATTATTTCCACATGTAACGGGTCGTGGGCCCAAGTGCATAGGCCCACGATCACCACCATTCCCCGCTCCCTTTTGATCTAAATACTTGATCTGTGGTTGCGTGCATGTCGTTAGGCTTTTAGGATTTTATCGTCGCATGTTGTTTGCCAAACCAATACACATGAGTTCGGGCCCAAAAAGCCTGAATTGGGTCCAACGCCCGTAAAACATTGACATGAGTCCGGGGTCATGCCCGGATCGGGTCCAACACCCGTTAACCAAAAGCAAACTTTTGAAGCAAACGCCACCCTTTTCGCATGTTCAATGTAAGAGTTAGTAATTAGGGATCCCCGAACCCTACTCTGGTTTCCCGACTTAGACCAGTTTTCAAAAAATATGTCGGTGGCGACTCCGTAATTGTTTACCTAGGTTAAACACTGTTTTTACGAAGTCATTTTGGATGAGGGACTGGCGACACGAGCCGCTCCTCGAGTCCTCCCGAACGTTCCTTTGTGAGGCCTACGCGCAGCCTTTCGCCCGTCGCCTTTAAGACTGAAGACGGTTGGCGAAACGCCCCGCAGGTCCATTTAGGAACTAAGGGAGGGTTCGACCTAATTCCCTTTCGCAGCGTCCGACGTTCGAGTCGCGACGTCGACCGGTTGGGCCTTGGTGAGCGGGCCCGGATCCTCGGGTCGTCCGAACCGCCTCGCGCGTGCTAGGCCGGAAGGCGCGCGTACATCCCGGATGGCGACTCCGCTGGGGAATCCGCATGTGGATTCTTTTCGAATACTCTTACATTTTTAATCCACATGCGGAAGGGAGTTCTTGTTTGCGCATGTACTTGCTTGGCTCGGTGCCTTTTGTTTGCTTCATGGTTGTGTTCGTTTACTGCTTACTAGGCATTTCTAGGTAAGTCCCTATACCCGGGACTAGGATCTCTAGGGGGTCACCGAAAGGCACTGCCTCGCTGCTTCCTACGGCTTGTAGGCTATGGACCGGGACCCGCCTCCCTTAGTCCGAGGGAGGTCTTAGAAACCTTCATCCGAGTCTAGAATTGTTTGCCCACTACAGGTACCAGACGCCTCACGTGCATTTGCCTGTTATTGAGTGACTGCTACATGTGCAGGGACAGGTGTCAGGTACGCTTTGTCTGCAATAACTGTAAAACTAACTTTGCTCGTTTTGCAGTTGGGTGGAGTTTATTATAATGGGTTTCAACAACCTTCATTTCTCCTATCCCTACCTATTTTACTGCATACTGCATTCATACATTCGCATGACCACATGAGTGTCTGTTCGATTACAGTAGTTACATTATCATGTCATTGCTCCATTGCATCACTACGTCTCATTTATAATTGCAGTTACATTGCATACTTTTCTGCATATACGAGTGCGGTTAAGTATCATCACAAATTTATCATGCATCGATTACATTGTTGCGTGATACTAATCCAAACATTCTCTCTATTTTCCTTCCGAGGTTTAATTATCCAACATGGCCCCTCGACCAGGAGTAGGGACAAAGCATGATATTACAAATCTACAAGCACAAGAATGCCAAGGATTTATCGATGACTACCAAAGCCCAAAGTCGAACATATAACAACATGAAGACTAAAGTTTCCATTACGACTACCAAGGTTCAAAGCCGTGCGTCAAACGACATGAGCCCAAAGTCATCAACGGCTACCAAAGTACAAAGCCAAGCACGAACACCAAAGATCACCCAACGGCTACCAAAGTTCAAAGTCGAATCTACAACAACATGAAAACCCCAAGGAGGTTACAGCTCACCAGCCAACTGCAGTCAACATCGGAGCTAATGACGAGCCCATCGAGCCGTTCACGGACATGCTACAATCGGACACATTAGGGACATCACTTCCCTACTGATCCGACGACCGCTCCAAAGAAATAAAAGCGATTTCACTACATCATCAGTCGCCACAACTTCGGCACCAACAGAAACATCATTCCAAACACGGGCGATTCCCCAGCTTACAACTCAACAACACAATTCAGCACAATGGGCAAACCCCATCATTCACAACGGCATCGCGAGATCAATACAGCTGCGAGCAATCAACTCCCAAATATGAACACTTCATTCAACCTCATCGTTTCTCCGACAACAAGAACTTGATGAATGCCGGATCCGCAGCATCCCAACGACAAAAACATGAACATGGACCAGATTCTTCAAGCACGGCGAACACATAGCGCAACTGGCATTAAAAGCTCTCATTCGCTCTATTCGACTTCCAACAGTTTAAAACATACCTGATGAACTTACCGATATTTAAACTGCTAACACCAAGGCATCTATTTTACCTCGCAGGTACAAGATGACTCATCTAGGGCTCAGACAATAGCTTACCAACGCCAAAGAACATGATGTCTACCAAACGACGACGCATACTTCAACTGGGGCAATTCCCTTTGAATTCCCTACGGCACCCAAGCGGTCATCCCGACAATAGTCAACCACCGACTCTCACCAAAGAAAAGAGGAGAAGGTCAGTCACCGCAGCACTCATTGACGAAAAACAAGCACGTTGGCCCACTACATGAGTGGCCAATCCCCACCCAAGCCCACCGCACGGCTCTATCAACTTTGCACATTCACGACATTCAACCAAAGATCAATCATCTTAACGGAGAGAACTGTCATAAGCAATCGATGTAGGCGTTCTTCGACGTTACAATGACATGAAAGGGAGTATTCGTTCTTTGATTAATACTTCCCTATTTTTGAAAATAAGTTGCATGAGCTCACTTATTTTAGCCCTTGTCGCATGTTGACGAAGGCGTGGGTGGCAGGGTGGTAAAGTTTCGAGCCAAAGCCTTGAAACAGTTTTGGGCCAAAGCATCAAAATATCCTTCGTTGTCAACAAAACGACAATCTACATGAAAGGGAGTATTCGTTCCTCAACTAATACCTTCTCTGCAGAACATGTTACATGAGCTTACTTATTTTGCCCTTCGGCTTGTCTCATAGGTACGTGAACATCCCAGGCAGACGATGAAGGCGAGGGCAGCAGGGTGGTAAAGCTCCAAGCAATATTGGGGCAAAAAAAAAAATAAAAATAAAAAATTTTCAAGCAATCTTGGAGAAATCTTCATTTCCAAGACAACGAATCACATAAAAGGTACGTGAACATCCTAGGCAGACAACGAAGGCGAGGGTGGTAGGGTGGAAAAGTTTCGAGCCAAAGTTTCGAAACAGCCTTCGTTGGCAAAACAACAACGACGACAATACGAGAACAATCCGGGGCAAATCTCCGAGCGATCCTGGGGCAAATCTCCAAGTGATCGTAGGGCAAATTCCAGACCGATCCTGTAGCAAATCACCGAGTGATCATAGACATATCTCCGAGCGATCCTGGGGCAAATCCCTGACCGATCCTGGGGCAAATCTCCGACCGATCCTGGGGCAAATCTCCGACCGATCCTAGGGCAAATCTCCGAGTGATCATGGGCATATCTCCGAGCGACCCTGGGGCATATCTCCAAGCTATCCTGGGACGAGATAGAACAATCTTGGATAACTCACAGTTGACAAAATGGCGAATAACATGAAAGGGAGTATATGTTCCTTAACAAAGGCTTTCTTTGCAAAACAAGTTACATGAACTTACTTGTTTTGCTCTTCGGCTTGTCTCATAGGCACATAAACAACCTAGGCAGACGAGAGGATACAACAACATCCTATCATGTCAATCAGGACAACTTTCGAATCAAAGCTTCGAAACAACACTCATGATCAACAAGACAACAAGACAACAAAGTACATGAAAATACATGAGCGTCTTAAGCAAACAGCAAAGACAGTCGATGAAGTTTCAAACCAAAGCTTCAGAACAATCTTCGTCAACAAACTTCTTTGTATCCCCAGGGAGTCAACTGGGGCAAAGAACACTGACAATAAACATGAAAAGGGAGAATCATACAAACATTACTCTATTCATCAAGCTAAGTGAAATTACGTAAGCTCATTTCGTTAAGTCCTTTGTCTCGTGAACAGGTACATCAGCTCCTCACACGAATGGTACAAAACTCCTATGGCAAAGCTTTAAGCCAAAGTCTTGTTGCAGTTTCGTTAATCCTTCGATTCTATCGGACGAAGACGCAATAGCGAAACAAAAAGGGAAGTACCAAAATTATACTTCACTTTTCTTACAAATGAAGTTACATGAGCAAACTTTATTATTACTCTAACAGAAACAAGTCACATGAACTTACTTGTTTCTCGTTATCTGTTTGATAGGTACATGAGCAACCTTATACAACGGAGACAAAACCAGAGTAGCCACTTCGTCAAACCTTCGATTCCATCGGACGAAGACGAAATGACGAAACCATACAAAAGGGAAGTACCAAAATTATACTTCACTTTTCTTACAAATGAAGTTATATGAGCAAACTTTATTCTTGCTCTAACAGAAACAAGTCGCATGAACTTACTTGTTTCAAGTCATCTATTTGATAGGTACATGAGCAACCTTATACAACGGACACAGGGCAAGAGTAGAATTTCATCAATCCTTCGATTCCTGTGGACGAAGACGCAATGATGAAACCACATAAAAAGGGAAGTACTAAAACTCTACTTCGCCTTCATACAAAACGGGGTTATAGGAGCAATCTTCGTTTATACTCTAAAAGAAACAAGTTACACAAACTCACTTGTTTTCTCGTCATCTGTTTGACAGGTACATGAGCAACCTTATATAGCAGTCCATGGCAAGAGTAGCATTTCGCCAATCCTTCGATTCCATCGGACGAAGATGCACTGACGAAGCAACATGAGAGGGAGTATTAATCCAATTTTTAATACTTTCTTATCGGAACAAGTTACATGAGCCTACTTGAGTCCGCTCTTTGGGCGTTTGTAGGTACATGAGCACCCTATATCACGAACAAAGGCGCGGGCGGTTGGGTAGAAAATTTCGAACCAAAGTTTCGAAATTGCCTTTGTCATCATCAAAGACGACCACATGAGGACAATGACATGACTTCGGACATAAACATACATGCATGGGCACCGTCTTGGCAAAATATCTCCAAACAGGTCATTCAAAGGTATTCGTTTCTTGAACATCTGTGTGCCATTTGCATTTAACTATCTATTTTCACAACAACAAATGTTTCTGGGCGAGAATTGGAGAAGGCAAGCCCGCTCCCAAACACTCACCCCCGAGAGACGAGTGTAAACACCGTGAGAATTTCTTATAAAAGCGTCTGAACGGACGAAGAATCCTTTGACAAAAGATGCTCAAACCGGGATGAGATAAAACCTTCTTTTTATTTCTCTACCCCAAACACGTCAGAACCAAAGTTTTTGTGTTCGCCACTCTCACAGAGTCTACAGATCACCTCGCATCGAAGTTGCCGAGAAAACTTGTAAAGCCAAAAGTGGCGAAATATAGAGATGACACTTCCTCAAGGTCCGAGCAAAGAGGTACCATCAACAGATTTGTGAGCCAGTCGAGTTGTTCCTAAGGACAAAACATCTCCATCAACTCAAAAGGTTCCCAAAAAAAAAACTCCTCGAAATATTTTCAATAAATGTGGGGCATATCCCGCACGTTGACAAAGAAAAAGCAAAATTAGCGCAAAGACTGAAGTCTTCAAAAGCAAAGCGCAAAACAAAAGAGTAAAATTAAAACACCAGGGCCAACATAGATGGTCGCAAGAGCAAAGGTGTTATTCCAAAAAAGTAATGAGGAAAAACATTCTCGAAGAAACACATGAGCCATTTGTTAATCCTGATGGAACGCCTCGACTGGCCCACTATCTGAAAAAATGGAGAATTTGCTCGGACGGTGAAATCTCTACAACTTTTGATGAAATCCTTAAACTCATTTTTTGTAGTCTTATGGCAGAACCACATTCCAATCAGACAATAATTCATTTGATCGGCACATGAGCATCCAAGTCAAAGGAATTTTGAAATCCAATCAAGACGGCTTTCCGAAATAAGAGTGAACCATGAGAGAAGTCAAGAAGTCCTTTACCAAACTTACTCAGAAACAATCTCTTTATGTTTTATCAAAATAAAACATGTCATACATTAATGCAATACAAGTTTGATTATCCCCGTAGTTCACGTGGTCTCATTTATGACCAACAATTTTCTTCTTATAATTCCAAAGTGACCAAAGTGCAGGTCGATCAAGAGTACCTCGAATTCACGATTTGGGGTATCTATGACATCCTTGTGCAAAAATTTTTCAAAAAAAATTCTCTCACAAGGAGGGGCAAACTGTAGAACCCCAAATCGCGAATTATTCCAAAAAAAACTCTCTCATGTGATTTGGTGTTGCATTTCGAGGTTAATGTGTTTTGGCGCACATATAATCTTGGCTATATCATGGCGGCAGTCATCTTTTGGAATTTGGTTTGATGATCAGAAGGTACAAAGCTTTGGAGGTTAAAAACATCTTGTTGGAACCAGTTTCTCATAACATTTCCCTCATATATTGGTTTCCCCACTTTGGACAAATCTTAGTAATTTGCTAAAAGATTATCTCAGTTTGTCTCGTCTACTTCTCGCCAACGTAAACATATGGCCCGCCTACTTCAGTTTGTCTCGGGTCTTCCACTACCACAAGTGGCGATGATAACACTCATTGTGATGGAAGGCAGCCGAAGATCCCGTCAGAGACCTCGGGGGGGGGGGGGGGGGGGGGGAACCTCCATCCGAGCAACACATCCTAGTATTCTTTGCAGGAGGCATGCACGGCTATCTGCGGCCAATCTCGCTTCACCACTGGGGAGGCAAATCTCCCGACATGAAGATCTTCGGTCCGATGCCGAGGGACATCGACAGCAAGAGGATGTACAGGGGATACATGAAGAGCAGCAAGTACTGCATCTGCGCCAGGGGCTATGAAGTCCACACGCCATGCGTCGTGGAGGCCATCTTCTACGAGTGTGTCCCCGTCATAATTCGGACAACTACATGCCGCTTTTCCTTGAGGTCCTGGACTGGGAGACCTTTGCCGTGTTCGTCAGCGAGGGAGATGTCCCAAACCTTAGGGACATATTGTTGGGGATACCCGAGAAAGAGTACCTCAGAATGCAGAAGAATGTTAAGGCAATGCTGCAGCATTTCAAATGGCATAAGAATCCCGTCAAGTATGACTTGTTCCACATGATCCTTCACTCTGTATGGCACAACAAGATTCTTCAGCTAAGACCCAGATGAGAAACTGTTTTTATTACAAACAAACTCATGTCCCGTGGAAGCCCAACATAGTTTCCGGCGGGCTACCCCTCGGACAGGCGACACGTACCATTTGTCCGAAGACCCCGAACCACCTCCCGACATCTCAGTTCAGACGCATCCCCGCATCGCATCCCTCATTGCTTGGTTCCAGTTCTGTCCAAAACATGCCGACGCCGAAATCCCAATTCTGGAGAAGCCATTGGACAGCCCTTCGAGCCATCGGCCTCAAATTTCTTTTGTTTCTCGAGGAACATTTGAAGCGCTTCGGTTATGCTTGCACCTCTGCAATATGCACAGAATAGAGAAACTTTTCAGCGTGTCATTCCCACTACTTCCCGTATCAGTATTGCAAAGATACTACATAGCAACTTGGACAAAATAATTAAAGGAATCCAACAAGGAGAAAATATTGTCATATCAAGTGATGCAAAGCACGTGACAGAATAAGGAAACAGTCACACTCACGTCTTCAATTCGAGCAATTTCATATTTTCCAAAAGGGCATGTAATGCAACCATGCAACACCAAGACCAAATATCAGAGCATGAGCCGAGATTCACAGAATCAAATCAGTTATTTTCCAACAGAGGGATGATAGAAAGAATCTGTTAGTGGCTTTTGACATGGTTCATCTGATGTCTAATGGTTTATTCCTTTTCCAAAGAAAGTGGGATACTATTTCTTTGGCATGAAATGCACGATAGATGAAAACTGGCAAACAAGGAGATGACACACTCCGTCTATCCTTCCAGCATGACATAGAAGATCGATTGTGCAAATTAACAACCAGATCCCACCACTCCCCAGAGATCTCGAGAACTAACAACCCCAACAAATTAGGAAGTAACTCACAGGACAAATCCTACCCATGCTCAACGATTTCCCAGATTACTCGGCCCCCACGATCCTCCCCGAGAATTTGGGGAATCAAAAAAAATCTCCCTAACAGGATCAGAATAAAGACACGACAGGGGGACGAACCAGGGGAGAGTGACAGAACTTTTCTTGGAGACCAGATCCTGAGAGTTCATCTTCGATTGATCCCTCCCGAAGACCTCCAAGGTATGTTTAGCTCCACATGAGGAAGCCCCTTTGTTGCCAGCTCCATCCCAACCTCCGTCGACCGCAATTAGAGATGATGCTCACATCAATGATCAGAGCAAGCTTCAATGCGATCAACCAGCAACGACCAACAGGAGTAATGGTGCCTTCCCTTGTTACAATGGAAGAAACAGCGACCCCCTTTAGACGGATTGGCTAGCACAATACCTCCCGTGCCATCGACGAAGGACGGATTTTAAGCTTCCTGTGACCGCACGTGCGCCACGGGAGGCCTCTTTTGATTTTAACCATTTACTTTACCTGCGTAGATTCAGGAGATGGCTAACAGCGTCATCTTTGTCGACCACGATTTCCTGTCCTAGCCTCCATCCAGAAACAGTCGCGGCAACCCACGTCCTTCCTGGTATCTTCAAACCCCGTGGCGCTAGGACGATTCTCTCACCCCCGATATGACGGCGGCAACCCCCAGTTCCTCGAAGCTTGCGTCGGCGACCATGAGCTATCTCTGGTTCTGAGCTCAGATCCCACCGTTCTCGACGCCCCAAGAACCAGCGGTGGGGAACCCATCTTTCCCCGGCGTTTCCAGAACCGGCAGCGGCAAACCCGTCTCTCCAGCGTCTCTAGACAACCGCAGCAGCGGAGCCCTCTTCTCCCTACGTCTCCAGGACTAGCGGCGGCAACCTGTTGTCCCCGGCATCCCCAGAACCAACGGCAGCGAGCTCCGTTCTCCATGACATCTCCAGATCCAACGGGAGCGACCCATGTCCTCCCCGACGTTCGTCGAACCCAAAGTGTCTTCGGGGAAGCTTCTATCGCGTCTCGTTGACCCCAGGCGATGCCCCTGAGAGGCCGGATTTGCTGGTCTTTTCAATTAGCTCTTTGCGGTCACCCGAACCAAAAGAGAGAGAGGTTAACAGTTCCCATTCTCGTTAAAGCAATTTCGATTTGTTTAAAATCATTATTACATTTCTTAATTGCCTCTTTACGTGTCTGCTTGTGTTTTTGCCAATGATTTCTTGCTTTTACATAAACATATTTTGACAATTTTAATTTTTACAATCCTATTAACTGTCCTCGGTTACATGTAGTTTATTTCTCCAATTGATTTCTTTCTGTTGCAATTATTTGAGCATATGTAACTTTCTTTTTTTTATAAAAATTGCGGTTATTCGTCGATTCTTTTTTTTAGTATTATATTACGTCAGATTGAATGTGCGTGAAATTTGCATCCTGTTTTGAAAAGTCGGAAATTTTATTCATACAATTATCGATTGATATGAATATTATGATAACTAACGCACAATGCCCCGTTTGTTTGTTTTACATGAGAAACACGTTGACGATGCGGTGGATTAATTTGCAACATCGAGACATCACTCGGTTATTTCAGCATGGACGCACCAAGGAATTATTCTCCGACGTACAAGGATCAATCTTTATGGGCCCAAATGCCCTATGTACATTGAGCATGCAATTAACGAAGGATCGACATCAACGGGCTCACAACGCCGCGTAAGCGTCGCTCTTACTCAATTAAGTTCTAATAATTCAAATTCGATTTAAACTAGAACTTTCTGATCACCTCCTTATTTGGTTTGCATGTACACCGACCGAGGGATGCGGGAATCCTACAAGACGGATTTCAAAGACTCCGAGACTTCGAAGACTACTTGAAGGCGCGTGTATCAAACCGCGTGGATCTCTCCGCGTGTGTAAAAACCGCGATGTCAAGATAATAAAGCGGCCCCAACCGTCATTTCAGGTACATGAGGGAGATGCGGGCCTCCCGAAGTTTTATTATTTCCACATGTAACGGGTCGTGGGCCCAAGTGCATAGGCCCACGATCACCACCCTTCCCCGCTCCCTTTTGATCTAAATACTTGATCTGTGGTTGCGTGCATGTCGTTAGGCTTTTAGGATTTTATCGTCGCATGTTGTTTGTCAAACCAATACACATGAGTTCGGGCCCAAAAAGCCTGAATTGGGTCCAACGCCCGTAAAACATTCACATGAGTCCGGAGTCATGCTCGGATCGGGTCCAACACCCGTTAACCAAAAGCAA
This sequence comes from Melastoma candidum, assembly GCA_023653495.1. Taxonomy (NCBI): domain Eukaryota; kingdom Viridiplantae; phylum Streptophyta; class Magnoliopsida; order Myrtales; family Melastomataceae; genus Melastoma; species Melastoma candidum. Next base: position 1,407,330 of record CM042883.1, on the reverse strand, counting down.
ACTTTTGGAGCAAACGCCACCCTTTTCGCATGTTCAATGTAAGAGTTAGTAATTAGGGATCCCCGAACCCTACTATGGTTTTCCGACATAGACCAGTTTTCAAAAAATAAGTCGGTGGCGACTCCGTAATTGTTTACCTAGGTTAAACACTGTTTTTACGAAGTCATTTTGGATGAGGGACTGACGACACGAACCGCTCCTCGAGTCCTCCCGAACGTTCCTTTGTGAGGCCTACGCGCAGCCTTTCGCCCGTCGCCTTTAAGACTGAAGACGGTTGGCGAAACGCCCCGCAGGTCCATTTAGGAACTAAGGGAGGGTTCGACCTAATTCCCTTTCGCAGCGTCCGATGTTCGAGTCGCGACGTCGACCGGTTGGGCCTTGGGGAGCGGGCCCGGATCCTCGGGTCGTCCGAACCGCCTCGCGCGTGCTAGGCCGGAAGGCGCGCATACACTTGGGCAAAGGAATTTACTAAAAATCGAATGAAGAGCGCAAATACTCATTCGATGTTGATAAGGGAGATGAGATTTTTGGTTGGCTTAAAGATCGAGGACGAATCAAGCTTAAGCCTGGTCATAGATTGCCACAAACCGATAAGGAAAAGAAGAAGAGTTATTGCAAGTGGCATGGGTCCTTTACACATGCTACCCGCGATTGTCTAACATTCCGAAATCTTATTCAGGACTTGATTGAATCCAAAGTCCTCTATTTTAAAGAGTCGGACGAACCCGCTTTCGTTGATAAAAAACCCTTTACTGATTGTGAAGTTCACAATTTTGAAGTAAATGTGGTTGATGTTGTCAATTCTTCTTCGCAGGGCTCAATCGTTGTCAATTCTTCTTCGCAGAGCCTGATGCTTCTCGTAATAACAAGAGAAGGAGGGAAAGGCATCGTAGAAGCGTAGAGGAGAAAATGATGAAGCTGGATCGGAAGGCCGTTGATGCTTGTCAGGGTGTAATGGCGTAATATACTGTTAAATCGGCGCCCCGTGAACCAATGATCTGCTTCGATACCACTTCACCTCAAGGTGACGACGATTTGGACGATTCCGATTATAAGTTTATCAAGGATGGTGTTCCGAGTCCGAACGTCATTCCTGTTGAGTGCAACATGATAATACTTCCCGTGGAATTTGCGGACAAAAATATAAATCGAGAGGATCTAGGTAACCCCGGACCATCGATTTCAGAGTTTGCTAGTTGGCCTGTGGGCTTTCCTGTGCGCATTAGTATAATTGCACAAACGTTTACTAGGACATAATTTATACATTTGTAGTAATGTGTACAGTAATCTATTAGTAATGTACAAAATATCAACACCTACCAATGGGGTAATGAACGAGGACAGATGAGACAACAAGGCATGATGAATGTGCATTCACTGACAAATATAAACGCCAAGATTGATGCTCTCACAAAGATGATGCAAGGGCAACTGAAGATGAATGTTATGAGTTGCGAGGTCTGCGGAGGATAACACAACTCTGGTGAATGTGTGGAGACGGTAAATTATATGGGTAACTTCAACCGAGGGGCAGGTAATCCATTTTCTAATACTTACAATGCAGGTTGGAGAAACCATCCCAATTTTTCTTGGAGAGAGACACAACAACATGGACAGCCTGGTTGACCAAGCTCAAACATGCACATGAAGCAAAATTTTGAGCATCCGGGGTTTCAAGCACAGCCACAACAAGTTGCACATGAAAAGGTAAGCATTGATGGCATGTTACAATTGATTTCCTTACAAAACTCTTCTATAAAAATTCTTGAAGCATCGATGAGGACCATGGAGAACCAGATGGGTCAACTTGCATCCGCGATCCCCTCGAGGCCACCGGGAAACTTACCGAGTGACACCGAGATCAATCCAAGGTCAAAGGAATAATGTAAGGCAATGAACCTCAGAACTGAAAAGGTAATCAACGAATATATTGGTTCCTCAAGCCAGGAAAACAAGGCGTCGTTCAAGGAGGAACTTGGACAAGGGGGCATCAAGTAATCTATAGATGAAAGAAGTGCATCTGAGCAAACTCTTCCCGATCTCCTTCAGAAAATCAACCCAACAAGGTGATAGCTGATCTCAATGAAGGACAAGAAGAAAAGAGTAAGTCCTAAACTCACTAAGGAGCTGAAAGCATGGAACCGTGAATGGCGTAAGAAACCAGCCCAGCCGCAACAAGTGACTCACCCGCCACCACCGTTTCCACAGCGATTGAAAAGAATAGAGGACGAGAAGCAATTCATGAGATTCCTGGAGCTTTTCAAACTGCTACACATCAACATCCTATTAACGGAAGTAATTGACAAGATGCCCACGTATGCAAAATTTCTCAAAGGATATTTTATCAAAGAAGCGAAGTTGGGAGAAATTTGAAGTGATTCCGTTGTCAAAGGAGTGCAACATGGCATTGCATCAATCACTTCCGCCGAAGCTTGCCGATCCAGGGAGTTTTACTAACCCTTGTCGCATTGGTTCTAAAAGTTTTAGTAAAGCTTTATGTGATCTTGGTTCTTCAATTAATTTAATGCCTTATTCAATTTTTCAGGAACTAGGACTTGAAGGAGCAAAGCCAACAACAGTCACACTACAACTGGCGGATCGATCGATTACACACCCATGGGGAGTAGTGGAGAATGTGTTAGTTAACGTAGCTGATTTGATTTTACCAGTAGACTTTTTAATTCTAGAGATGGAGGCTAATAAAGAGGTGTCGATTATACTTGGTCGACCATTCCTTGCAACTGGTCGAACATCCATTGATGTAGCAGATGGAATTCTAAAAATGCGAGTATCAGGAAGTGACTTTCAATATTTTTAATACTCTGAAATACATTGATACTACTAATGAATGTTTTACTTATGACCAAGAGCAGAGTTTCCTGATTCAAGAGAAAGAGCATGAGGATTTCTCGCCGATGATAGAAGATGATTCCATGGAAGTGAAGTACATTCAACAAATTGAACCTCTCGGAGTCGACCTCTCAAAATCTTCAATGAAGCCATCCATCATAGAGCCTCCGATGCTGGAACTCAAAACCCCCTGCCTTCACATTTGAAATATGCATTTTTGGGTGAATCTAATACTTTACCAGTAATTGTTTCTAATCGTTTAGATGACATGCAGTTGAATCAATTGTTGGATTTATTGCGAGCACATAAAGAAGCAATCGGTTGGAGTTTAGCGGACCTCAAAGGGATTAGTCCATCAATTTGTATGCATAAGATCCGACTGGTGGACGAAGAAACGCGAGTGGTCGAAGCACAACGACAACTTAACCCAATCATGAAAGAGGTAGTAAAGAAAGAAGTTCTGAAATGGCTCGATGCAAGTATAATCTATCCTATCTCTGATAGTAATTGGGTGTGTCCTGTTCAATGTGTTCCAAAGAAAGGAGGTATGACTGTAGTTTCCAATTATAAGAATGAATTGATTCCTACTCGAACAATAACAGGTTGGCACGTATGCATGGATTATCGCAAGCTGAATAATCTGACCAAGAAGGATCACTTTCCGTTACCCTTCATCGATCAAATGCTTGATAGATTAGCCGGACATTCATTTTCCTGTTTCCTTGATGGGTATGCAGGTTATAATCAAATTGCCATAGCGCTGAAAGACCAAGAGAAAACTACGTTTACGTGTCCGTATGGAACATTTGCCTTTAGGAGAATGCCATTTGGCTCTGCAATGCCCCAAGCACCTTTCAAAGGTGTATGATGGCGATATTCTCTGATATGGTGGAGAAAGATATCGAGGCATTTATGGATAATTTTTCTGTTTTTTGTGACACTTTTGATCTATGTCTCCAAAATGTAGAGAAAGTGCTCACACGTTGCAAAGCGACCAACCTCGTGCTGAACTAGGAAAAGTGCCACTTCATGGTAAACGAAGGTATTGTGTTAGGCCACAAGGTATCTGAGAAAGGACTTGAAGTAGACATGGTGAAAATTGAAGCCATTGAGCAGATGCAACCTCCGGCAAATGTTATGGCTGTTCGAAGTTTTCTAGGACACGCTGGTTTTTACAGACGTTTTATTAAAGATTTCCCAAAGATTGCTAAGCCTCTTAGTAAATTACTTGAGAATGATGTTCGTTTTGAATTTAGTGATGAATGTTTACAGGCCTTTCAGGAGTTAAAAGGGCGTCTAGTCACCGCACCTATAGTGATAGCTCCGAATTGGAGTTTACCGTTCGAGATTATGACAGATACGAATGATTTTGCTGTTGGAGTCGTTCTTGGCCAAAGAAAGGATAAGGTGTTTCACACCATATACTATGCCAGCAAGACGTTATCGGATGCCCAGCTCAATTAAGCAACAACGGAGAAAGAGTTTCTTGCTGTTGTTTATGCTTTTGATAAATTTCGTTCTTATCTTCTCAGTGCACATGTTGTGGTTTATACAGATCATTCGGCAATCAAATACTTGATGGCAAAGAAAGACGCAAAATCGAGATTGATAAGGTGGATTCTACTACTCCAAGAGTTCGACATTGAGATTCGCGATAGGAAGGGGGTTGAGAATCCAGTTGCAGATCATCTTTCAAGATTGGAATCTAGAAAGGCCGAAATCGAATTGAGCAAAAGAAAGGATGAAAGGCAGGTGGATGAGAATTTTCCAGACGAACATTTATTTTCCATAATTGCGGCGATGACTTCAAGCACTCCATGGTACGCAGATTTCGTCATTCATTATAAGTAATGAACTTCCTCTAAACTTAAATTTTCATCAGCGTAAAAAATTTATTCATGATGTGCGATCTTATTTTTGGGATGAACCTTACTTGTTTAAGTTGGGAAAAGATAATTTGTTTCGACGATGTGTCCCGGAAGAGGAATAACTCTTGATACTTACAGGTTGTCATGAAGGCTTGTATGGAGGTCATTTTGGAGGCATAAAAACAGCCTAAAAGATACTTCAAAGCGGATTTTATTGGCCAACTCTATTCAAAGATGCTCATGAGTTTGTCATGAAATGTGATGAATGTCAAAGGGTTGGAAATATTTCTCGGAGGCATGAGATGCCATTGACTGACATTCTTGAGGTTGAATTGTTCGATGTTCGGGGAATAGACTTTATGGGTCCGTTTCCCTCGTCGTTTGGTAATTCTTACATTCTAGTTGCAGTGGATTATGTCTCAAAGTGGGTGGAAGCATGTGCATGCCCCAAGAACGACGCATAGGTGGTGACACGATTCTTGAAGAGGAACATATTCGCTCGTTTTGGTACTCGTGATGGAGGTACGCATTTTTGTAACAAATTATTTGAGAAGTTGCTTTTGAAATATGAAGTGAAGCATAAGGTCACAACGGCATACCACTCGCAAGCCAACGGACAAGTAAAAGTGACAAATCGGGAGATCAAACGGATCTTGGAGAAAACCGTTAATCCATCTCGCAAGGACTGGGAGCCGCACTTGCCGAGCCAATTTATGCATGAAAAGGGAGACAAGAGTCAAGTCGATGACTATAAATCAAGCGCTGCTCAGGAGGCAACCCGATTTTAGTTTTATTTTTCCTTTTATTTTAGTTTACGGTGTCTCATTTAGTTTAATTTTAAGTTTTTTGCCTTACTTCTACAATATATAGAAGGACGTGTCCCTTCTTAAAAAAAAAAAAAAAACTTCTTTAACGATTTCACTCAATTGAAAGACACATACCCCTAATATCATTCTTCTCTTGTCTTTTCAGCTTTTTGTCAAACACAAGCCCCACGAGAGATCAGACAATGACACCAACAACGAGCTACCCCAGGGGAGTATTATGTTCCATACATTCTTTTATGCTTTATATTACATCGGGACGATGCATAATCTAGGTTTGGGGGTGCCGACTCTTTTCTTTTCTGCATTGCTTTGATTTTGTGGTTATTGTGATCGTTTATTTTGAGTTTGGATGATCTTTAGAAGTGTGCTTTCACTTTCGCTTTCAATATTTTTTTTAGTCATTTTTTTTTATGTTGAGTCAAGTTTGTCAATCTCCTCAGTGAAACTTGATGAAATCTTTGATGCGCCGACCCTGATTCAAGGATGACTATTAGTGCATTTGCTTACAACCTATGGAATAGTTAAAAACGAAACTTAATTGTTGATTGGACTTAAAGTGTTTTCAAAATGGAATAATTTCTCGGTATGAAGTGTTAGTGAATGAAAATAATTTAAGAAATTTAATAACGCATGGTAGTTGGCGTTGAGTGGTGCCAGTCACAAACTGACTGAAAGCGAGTCTTGGTTTAAAAAAAAAGAAAAAACAAACAAAAAAAACAAATAACAGTTACCAAGGCTCTGAGTACCAATGCTTAGGTGCGTGAAAAAAAAATGAAAAGTTGTTTGATTTGCGCCTAATTATGTACTTGTGGTGTGAGTCCTTTTTGGTGTACTCGAGCATGGGATCCGAGGGGTGCTTCATCACCTAGTGCCTTGGTCCAACTGGACTGAGAGTCATTGATTGAATGCTCGTTACATGGGTGCACTAGATTGTGATGATACATTTAGGGTCGTGTAACCAAAATAAAATTTTGTTAAAGAAATTGATGAAAAACAACCTCTGGATGAGTGGACGGTTGGTGTTTGACTTGTTTTCCGCAAAGTGCTAATCTAGTGTGTTTTATTGGAAGTCTTTAATTGTTGATTCCACTTCATGATATACCGAGTTGAACATTTTTGGGAAATTGAATAAAGTTTTTTTTTTGATAAATGACTTGACTATGGGAAGTGAGTATATGCATTGCTGAGAATATAATGGGAGTGCTTCGAAGAGATTGATTCGGGTGTTGCTGAGGAACGTCGTTAGCTTTATTTTCGTGTTTTGTTTCTATGCATTTGCTTGAGGACTAGCAAATATTAGGTTTAGGTGTGTTGATAACTCTATGAAAGTAGAGTTATTTGGTACTCTTAACGGGGTTTTACATGGCTAGTTAGACGAGTTTATGTTAAAGTTTTACAAGTTTTTATCGTATTTTTACTTCAGTTTAGTTTTAAGTTACTTTTGTTATTTTATTAAATCTTGAGCTTATTTTGAGAGTAATTGGAACCTAGTTGATGCATCTTAGATTTGTTTTGATGTGATGTAGGTAAATGAAGAGAATCATAAGTTGGGCAAGTGAAAATTGGACGAAATTTGATAAAGTGCTGAAAAGTTACAAATAGCAGAATGACGCGTCCTTCAATCTTAAGGACGCGACCGTACGGAATCAATAGACTACAGAGAGCAAAAGGACGCGTCCCTCAATCTCAAGGACGCAACCTTCGACAATCTGCACAAGATCTCGCCAAATCACTTGATTCCTTTATTATTACGATTTGAAGAGAGAGAAGGCATCAATTAGTTACTATTTTTATTATTCTTAGGTTATTTTGGTATTTAATTATTTTCTTAGGCTTCTTAGGATCTTTGAGAATATTAGGAAATATTTTAAGGGAACAATATATTCTCTAGGATAGCCTAAGGAGGGAAGTGAGTTTTCTTCATTTTGTTGGAGTTTTTTTAGACTTTTGCTCTGAGGAGAAGGGGGAGGTGCCGACTAGGGTTCGAGAGAAGGTCCAAACAAGGCGACTACCAACCAGGTTGGGAGATCGGAAGGGTGTTCCTTATCCATTTTCCTTGATTTCTATGTCGATGCTATTTTCTTCTGAACTTTGGATGTTATCTTATTTTAGTATGAACTAATTTTCTTATCTAGGGTGCTAAATTTGCAAGACTTGTCAAGGTGATTTTGAACGTGATTTATTTTATTTGAAAGTCTGATGTTCTTTGATGTGCTTGCGTGTTTATTTTTCTGAAATACGATTGGCGTCGGTTTCTGAAATAACTTGGATTACCTTAGCATCGGGAGGTGTAAGATTAATTCGAGAGGGAAATCGAAGAACAGGTTAATAGAAACTGGAAATAGGGATATCACAGTTGATATTAATTGGATTGACTATTAGAAGTAGATTAATAATGACAGTAGATAGGGATATCACGGTTAATGTTAATTGAATAGAATGCTAGGAGTTAAATGAATATAGATCGTAGGGGTACGTCTAATATATAGGATAGCATGATTTAAATCCTCAGACAGCTTTATCTAAACATTCGATTGATCCACAACAAGTTAAGTAAATTTAGTTGCCCTAGGCTTTCTTATTGATATTTTCTCGTGATCCTTGCTTATTTTATTTTAGTAATTTTCCTTCAATCCATCATTTATTCGATTGGTCTAGATAATATTTAGTGGTTTAATTGGTATTCAGGAATAATTAGTCCTCGTGGGAACGATATCTTAAGTGCTATAATCGATTCGTGTGTATACTTGCGCACAACACATGTTTAGCAGGACAACTTCCCAAATACTCAGCGAAGAAGAGGGAGGATGGTGTGTTGTGTGCACGAAGAGCTATGCGAATGAATCTCTTATTCCATGCAATCACTCGGTATAATTTGCTTCTTTAACACCATTTGTTGTTTAGATATGAAATCCCATTCATATCACCGAAGACCAGTAATATGCAGGTATGTAGCAATTGTCGTGTTCGACTTCCATAGCGGAAATGCCCGATATGTCACCAGCGGATTAAAAAAGTCATGGTGTACCGTAAAGCAAATTGAGGTATCCACTAAACTTAAGAAATTTCAACTTCGTTGGTAAAGCATAGCAATATGTATATGAACATTTGCTCGTGTTTGCAGACGGAGATGAAGCTTAGGACGGAAGGGCTTTCCAAATTTTCTTAATGAGACTGACTTAGGAGTTATTCTCATTATTATGTATGGCTTAGATCGCGGTATTGTTTTCCTGGAACTTTTCTATACCTTAGAGATTGCTTCAGTTGCCACTAATTTCTAGTAGGTCGATAGTTGAATCTACGGAGTGGATTTAAGGGAGGCGGATGTTTCACCAGGTGAATGTGCATACCAACCGTGAATACTCTAATGGCCAACAAAGCAATGATCATTGGGCAGTAGTTGAACTCGGCATGTCGACCGGCATTCTCGATTACTGTAAATGAATCTAAACAGGGCAAAGGGATTCAATTTCAGATATCATTACAATTTCCAAAACCTTCACCGAGGACTTACCTATAGGAACGAGTGCAACTAATCTGCAGAAGGCTGGCCACCAGGAACAAATTCACTGCGCTGCATCATCCTTAAAGGAGCAACAATCGTTAGAAGCTCTGAAATTACACGAAAAATAACTAAAAGAAAAATGATGAGGGGTTCACCTCAAACAAACAATTACTTTGCCGAACAATTGGAATCATCAAAGAAATGTCTAAACAACTATGTTTACTCCCAGAGCCAATTAAGGCTACAACATTACTAACAACTATTCAACCGCCAGATGACCATCATCTACATCCTCCTCAACATGTTTTACACAACATCCCTCGCTCATACCCACTGTGAATAAGTTACAACTAGTGATCTTCTGGCACAAAAGATCACCAGGATAAATCCAAGTTGATTAAATACCTTAGGAAGTAAGTGAGAAGCAATTACTTGTCTACACAAATGACCAGAATCAATCTTAGGAAAAAATGCAAATGTGATGAAATGAAACCTCGCGATGTTTTTGCTGAAGGTGCATTTTGCTTATGCGTACCGTAACTGAAAAATGAACGGGGATGATGAGGCTCTGGCTAAAAAAAACAAAGAAATAGAAAAGGAAATGATCGACGCTTTTAATACCTATTATTCTTATTACTATTTTACTATTATTCTTAGTAATAAATTCAATTAATATAACACATTTTGTCAGAAAAAAGAGCAAGAGTACAAAACCAGTCTTGCACCCAAATGTATTGAAAATTAGAAGGATCAAGAAGTATGTTATTTTCTTTTTGTTTCTGTTGTTATAAGAATTATTAAAACTCTCAAACTTATTATTAGTTCCTTTTTGTTGGAAGAAAATGTTAGAAAAAATGATATTTAAAAATCTTAAAATACAAATTTCAAAGGAAAAAAAAAAACAGGCGGACCCTTAAATACCATAATTACCATACCTGGAGGATCATATCATATACCGATATTTCTACTGTGCGGGGGAATTTATCCTAAATAAGTACAGAAATATTGTAATTTAAAAAAAAAACAAAATAAATTTGCCTAAATCTTATGATTTATATTTTATCCTAGCATCAGTTTCATATAATATTATAATATCCTGGCTTTCAGGACCTGAGATATCAACAGTTGGAAGCAACGTATGCAACTCAAATTGAAATGATCCTTTTCATTAGCAAAGCAAATCAATGATATTTAGGCAAGGAAGTGAAATAATACATTGACTTTGAATTATTTAATTAACACGAAAAGATATAGTCATTATGGTGAAAAATTTAATCCGGATCTTTTCATCAATAATAAATTGAATTGATTGGCTGATTATTAACCACGGTAATAGTCGCATTAAAGCTTAATAAATATGGATTTAATGAGTTTGTAATTTTAACTCCTTGTACAAAAGAGTGTACCATTTTCTTGTTTAAATAAATGAATAATTGCATTGTATGATAAATGTTGTGATATATTAACTTTCCCCTGAACTAAAGACGATATCCTAAAATGTGGCTTTTCAATCCCAAAAGCAGTCCTCCTGAGGCCCACGTCAAAGACCAAGACCTTAAAACAGTTCCAGGCCGAGGCCCAAGGAGATTCCGAAGCCCATAAATACCATTAACCGGAGGATTCACTGAAAGATTAACCCTGAAGCTTGGTTTGATCCCATCTCTATTCCCTCTTTGCCCTCAAACATTCACGGTGAATGAGAACTGTGATTCCGTATTACTTTCTTTCTTTCTTTCTTCTATTACTTGGAAACAATTTTGCCCGATTAGAATTCTGGCCAAATGCTTGAAAGTTTTAATTCTATTTGAATCCAGTTTCTTAAGCATCGAATTATAGCTAACCCATATTGCTTGTAAAATCCAGCTTAACATTTATGCTAAAAAATGTATTCACTTTTTATAAAATAAAAATGTCCTTTCCTTGTAAATCATATCATTCAACGAAGAAAAAGTGAGTTTGACATTAATTTTTGGAAGGAAATATCTTGTGTCAACTTATTATCTCCTCTGCACGCGTTTAATATCAAAAGTAGCACTTATATTAAATGTTTGAGGTTGGAATCTTCATTGTTTGTTCGAGGTTGAACGTCTTCATCATCACTCGTCCTCTTAAAGTTCTACCCATACCTAGGCTCGAAAATTTAAATTCTATGAGAATTCGGCATCCAATATTTTGAGCATCAAGCAACTTTTACTAGTAAATTAAATCCAACTTTACTAGCAATTTTTGCAAAAAAAATTTTACTAGCAATTTTTTACTAGCAAAAAAATTTTGAGCATCCAACTTTTACTAGCAATTTTTGCAAAAAAATAAAGTATTTTAATATATAATTAAGATTGCTATGGGTAGAACCAAGTTGATTAAATACCTTTGGAAGTAAGTGTGAAACAATTACTTGTCTACACAAATGACCAGAATCAATCTTAGTAAAAATGCAAATGTGATGAAATGAAACCTCGCGATTTTGTTGCTGAAGGTGCATTTTGCTGATGCGTTTAAACAAACCGTAACTAAAAATGAATGGTGATGATGATGAGGCTCTGGCTCAAACAAAAACCAGAAATAGAAAAGGAAATAACCGACCAGTCCACTTTTATTCGTATTATTCTTATTACTGTTTTACTATTATTCTTATTCTTAGTAATAAATTCAATTAATATAACACAATTTGTCCGAAAAAAGAGCAAAATTACAAAACCAGTCTTGCAACCAAATATACTGAAAATTAGAAGGAATAAGAAGTATGTTCTTTTCTTTTAATTTTTTTATAAGAATTATTAAAACTCTCAAACTTATTATTACTTCCTTTTTGTTGGAAGAAAATGTTTCAAAAAAATGATATTTAAAAATCTTAAAATACAAAGTCTAGGTGTTCGATTTTGAAATTTCTTTTCTTTTATCTTCCATTGATTCGAACTGTGTACAGAATAAATAATTCTTTAAAACTCCGTTCTAAAAATTCTTCCGCTAGGCTTGGAGATTTTAATTCAATTAGAAGTCGACGTCATATTTTTTTTAAGCATTGATTCATAGCTTACCCTTATATAACAACTATTACTCTTAAAACTAAATCCAACTAAACGTTTTTGTTTAAGATTATAATTTTGTGATATTAAGATACTGTGTCGAGTTTCTATCCTTCTAATGTTAATTATATTATTCAACTGAGAAGAAGGGGGTTTGATATTAATTTCAAAATGAAATGTCAATTAATTATCCGACTTACACGCCTTCAATTTCAAAAATAACATTGTTGGATCGTTCAGGAACACTAAGAGGGGGGTGAATTAGTGTTTTTCACTTTTTCGCCCTTTCTTGATGTAAGCGGAAGCGTACTGTATCACAGCAAAGTGTTTCTCAGAATGAGAAATACTTTACTGTAACTGTTACGATTTTGTCGAGTAGGTTTTCGTACTAGTGTTGCGCGATCGTAATGGACACAGTGATTTATAGTGGTTCGGCCTTAATTGACCTACGTCCACTTTCCACCAACAAGGTGATTCCACTATATAAAATAATGGGTGCAAAAAGCCCTTGCACTAGGCGTATGTTCCTCTCACAAAGTGAGATTTAGAATCCCGTACAATAGATGATCACTCCTGGCAACGGCCAGCTCCTCACACAGTGGACGTCTTCTCGTTTCCAGCAGAATGATGCTTATCCTCAGCAGTTGGTAGCTCAATGGATTCCACACAGCTCGTTGTCGCTTAATATAATCCTGACTTATCAAAGAACACAAACAACGTTATGTTAGCGTATAAATCCTCACAGATAATTCCTTACAGTGAAGAATAGCTTCTCAGAGAGCAGCGCGTTTCTGTTTCACAGCGAAGGATTGCTTCAGCACTTGTTTGCTCAGAAGAGGATTTCCACACAGATCTTGTCTCTCCTTAAGATAAGCCTGCACTTGCTTAAGAGACAACCACAAAGTTGAATCACAAAAACCACAAAGATCACAAAGAAAACCACAAAGCCACTTAGAAGGTATCCGTCCTACACTCAGTTCGGACGTGCACGGTTACCACAGCCGTGACTCACTGCACTGCACACCCAGTGCCTAGGGTGGAATTTTCCGATCCGTTGGCTTCCACGCAACCTGCTTTACTAACCCTCTGTATCAGGCGTTCAAGACTTCTGCACAGCACCCCTGTGCTCGGGAGGAACTCTTTCCACTCCGGCGGCGTTCCCAACTCCTGCTCTACCCTGCAGGCACGAGACTTCTGGCGCGCACCCGCAAGTGCGTGTCTAACTGCTCAAACTCCGTAGGCTCGAGACTTCCCTGCGAAAAGACACGACAAGAACGGCTTCTTGTCGATGGGTCAGCAACCGGTTACTGAATTCAGAGCAGGTATTCACTTAGCTTCCCTCAGACGATTCGCCGGCTGCTCGTTGAACGCACCGAGGACACCTAGTCCCTCTCAGACGATCAAAGGATCTGACCTCAGCCCCTTGACACTCTCACACGCAGCTTGCAAGAGAAAGAACTAGGAGACACTTAGCACCTTCCGCTCTCCGTCGATTGCACAAAGCTCACTTAGACCACTTAGACCACTCAGACCACACAGACGCACAAAGGCAGAGAGAAAGTATCGTCCTTGGTCTGATTATAACGGAGAAAGAAGCATAAGGGACGTCCAGGCAATCTTCGAGATTTGTTGCCAAAACTGGCAGCCAGGATTCAGCAACAGTCTGCTCAACGTTTGCTGTGCCATAGACGGAAAGACACCAACGGTAACTTCCCTTACTCATCTCAATCAAATAAATTATTTCCAATCTCTAACATCTTATCATAATCATATCTAATCGATTATGATAATCAGATATATTTAATTTGATATTTTCTCCCATTACAGCGAGACGTTGCTGCAGAAGATCGGAGAAATATTTTGTTTCCAAAAATAACAATTGGAAAGGTAATCTCATTTTATTTGTTGCCTAAGTGCTTATGATAAAATCATTAGGCTACGTTAAATGAACTTAGACACTCATATTAATTATCTGAGATAGATTAAAATAAATCTTAGAATAAATCGTGATTATTAACAATATGTTTCCATATTTTCAACTTCTATGCGTAATATCACAGTAACAGTGTACTGGAACGCAGTAATATATAGCGGTTACTAGCTGTGGTTCAGCAACGCATTGCTCAAGCTCATCACTAAGAATGAACACATAACTTGTGAAACATTACTACTGACCACCAGTAACATGTCGCTTACCACCAGTACCATGTCGCTTAAGTTCATCATCAAAACCAGGTCAACATTCTCCCCCTTTTTGATGATGACAAAATACGGACTTAGGATCGAGCTTGTCTCAACTCCCCCTTAATTCCTTAACTCTTAACTCCCCCTGAACTTATTCTTCTCCCCCTTTTTGTCATATCAAAAAGAAAAATAAAAGAGGATAACAAAGGATAGTTTTATTACTAGTGCAGCAAGAATATGCTAGCACTCAAAAGACAAAGTCAACAGCAGCCAACAGTTGCTGCAATGTATAAAAAAGAAACAGTTTCTAAGCAAGTTCAGAAGCAGAAGAGCATAGCTCATTCCAGAACAACATGGAGAAGCTAAAGATAGAGGAGAGTAGCTCAATCCTAAACGGAGAGCATGGCTCAATCATCGGCATTGTCAAGCAAGGTCTGGACCAACTTTTCCAGACGAGTCAGCCTCTCAGCAAATCCATCCAGCCTCTCAAGAATGGAGCGCCTGGTGTAGCTTAGTTCCTCACAGAGGACCTTTTGCAGCTTAGACGAAGAAGGGGACTCATCCTTGGATGAAGCAGCTGCCTTCTCACGCTTAGCATAGCGCTGTTTGCCAGATTCAGTTGTGGACTTACCACGGACAGAAGCAGCGATCTCTCGCTTAGTTGGCTTTTTAATGAAAACACCATCCACATGAATATAGCCCATACTGGCGACAGAATTAGCTCCAATAAGCTGAGTAGTCCATGTGTCCATTTGATGTTCAGGAACAACCTGCTCACCATATATCTGCAGCAGGGCAGTAACAATATGTGCGAATGGAAGTGCCCTGGTCTCATCCTGAACACAAGAAGCCATGTGGCCAAATATAACACTTCCCAAATTCACAGGAATACCTCTCTTAAGATGAACCATCAGATTCCAATCTCTTGGCATGACCGTGTCAATGCTGCCAATCCGAGGAGCCAAGCAGGACATTACTGCCTTGTGAAACATCCGGTTGCTGAAACTCAGCCCGGTGTTCTGCAGATATCCGCTTACAGCAACCACCTCACCATCGTTGATGGTCTGATAAGCTTCCAGCTTTCCCTCATTGATCACCCTCAAGTTGTTGACAAGATCAGATTCAAAGAGGCGGCAAACATCAAACACAGAGAAAACAAAGGTTTTCTCATCTATCAATACCTTGATGAATTTAATGAGAGAATCTTCCTTATGAAAGGTAATATTGGCATATAATTCCTTGACCTTTGAGATGGAACCGATGCCATCATATTCACAAAAGGATCGCCAGGTCAACCTTTCAAACATCTCAGCAAAGCAGAGCTCATGTTGAGTAAACCAATCAAAGTCTACATGCTTGCATGCAGCAATATTGCGCTTGGTCATGTTTCTATTCGGCATAGTATCATCAGCAAGAATCCGATTTAGCTCAGCCAGAGAAACATACTGATCAACCTTAGGAATAAAAACAGAGAAATCTGCATTTCTCACTTTCTTTTGAATAGGAGAGCCAGAATGCATACCATCCCTTATACCAGCATAAGGTCGCTTCATCCTGGTGCGAGAGGCAATACCCAGAGAAGAGCGAATCGGAGGATTCTGAACAGAGCCGATCACCTCCACATTCTCATCCTCGTCAGGAGTTTCTTCAGCCAAAGAGTCCTGCTCATCGGCGCTCTGGAAATCCTCAGGATCCTCAGCGCTTTTCTTGCCTTTTTCGGCTTGAGTCTCCGCGTCAGTAGCAGGGGAGTTTGCTGCTTTGGGTGACGCAGAAGCAGACTTGGTAACCGCCTCAGGTGGAGCGGTTTCCTCCTCAACAATGAGGGTTTTCTCCTTAGCAGCCTCAGGTTCGCCTGGGATGGTGACATCACCAGTCGGGTCCACATTGTCCTCAGCAGAAACCGCAACAGGTGTCTCCTTGGTCTCAGTGACCACAGGAGCAGGGGTTTGCATCATCAAGAGCTCCCCCTCAGTAACTGACGGAGGCTCCACAGTAGGTAGTTGCTGGGCAGAAGCAGCCATAGCCTGTGACCGTTTCTTGGGAGTTCCCTTGCCCTTTCCAGATTTCGCGGATTTGGGTGCCATTTTCGGAGGAGAAATGGAGAAGAAGGAAGAGGGTCGAGGTTGAAGAAGAAACGAGGGAAGTTAGGGATTTGAAGAGAAACAGTAGGTGGTTTTCTTTTTATAAAATGTTTTGTAGAATAAAGAAGGAAATAAAAAGAATAGGAATGAAATGGCACCATTGGAAATTTTTATTTTCCTATCAAAACTTTCTCAAAATAATTAGATGACAATATTATCATCTCAGAGATTTGGATTACATATCCCTAATTCATTTCGTAAATACTCAAACCTCTCCTTGTCAAGCGGTTTAGTAAGTATATCAGCAAGCTGTTGCTCAGTATTTATATACTGAATATCAACTTTGCCACATTGTACATTGTCACGTAGGAAGTGGTGTCTCAACTAAATATGCTTAGATCTTGAGTGATAAACAGGATTTCGTGACAAATTAATTGCACTTGTGTTATCACACATAATCGGAATAGCATCAAAATGAAGATCATAATCTTCAAGTTGTTGTCGCATCCATAGTAACTGCGCACAACAACTAGCTACTGAGACATATTCAGCCTCTGCTGTAGATAAAGCGACAGTCGTCTGCTTCTTAGAGAACCAGGAAATAAGCATATTTCCAAGTAGTTGACAAGTGCCAGACGTGCTTTTTCTATCAATACGACATCCAGCATAGTCAGCATCAGAGTATCCTATTGGATTCAGCAATGATCCTCTAGGGTACCATATGCCTAAGCTGACAGTTCCTGCAA
This sequence comes from Melastoma candidum, assembly GCA_023653495.1. NCBI lineage: Eukaryota > Viridiplantae > Streptophyta > Magnoliopsida > Myrtales > Melastomataceae > Melastoma > Melastoma candidum. Next base: position 1,390,243 of record CM042883.1, on the reverse strand, counting down.
GGTATCTAAATATCCTTTTAACTGCAGCAAGATGTGACTCTTTTGGAGCAGACTGATATCTAGCGCATAAGCATACGCTAAACATGATATCAGGTCTCGAAGCAGTAAGATAGAGTAATGACCCTATCATGCTTCTGTAAAGTTTGGAATCAACTTCCTTTCCTCCTTCATCCTTTTCAATTTTGGTATTGCTACCAATAGGAGTTGACAAAGGTTTAGCATGCTGAAGCTCAAATTTTTTGAGCAACTGTTTGCTGTACTTTTCTTGATGAATGAAAATTCCATCTGCTGTTTGTTTAATTTGAAGTCCAAGGAAGAAAGTAAGTTCTCCCATGAGACTCATTTCAAATTCTCCTCTCATAAAGTTAAAGAATTCGGTGCAAAGTTGTTCATTAGTTGAACCAAATATGATGTCGTCCACATATATTTGAGCGACTAAAAGATCAGCATCATGCTACTTCAGAAACAAGGTTGTATCGATCTTTCCACGCCTATATCCCTTTGCTATAAGAAAGGAACTAAGCTTTTCGTACCATGCTCGCGGAGCTTGCTTAAGCCCATACAAAGCTTTAGAGAGCTTATAAACATGATTACGATACTTTGGATCGGTGAATCCAGGAGGTTGTTCAACATAGACTTCCTCTTTTAGATCACCATTTAGGAAAGCACTTTTCACATCCATTTGAAATAACTTGAAGTTATTATAGCAAGCATACGCTAAAAGTAAGCGTATTGCTTCTAGACGTGCCACTGGGGCGAACGTTTCATCATAATCGATGCCTTCTTCTTGTGAGTAACCTTTAGCTACAAGTCTGGCTTTATTCCTTATAACATTTCCAGACTCATCAAGTTTATTTCGATAAATCCATTTTGTTCCAATAATGGAACGATCATTGGGTCTAGGTACTAAACTCCAAACTTCGTTTCTCTCAAATTGGTTCAATTCCTCTTGCATAGCAAGAATCCAATTAGGGTCATCAAGAGCATCATCAATGCCTTAAGGTTCATCTTGAGAGATAAAAGCAGAGTTTTCACAGTACAAACTTGCTGTATTGCGGGTTCGCACTCCTGTGTGCAAAGAACCTATTACTTGATCAATAGGATGTCTTTTCTTATATAACGAAGGAACACGATTCTCAATTTGAATATCCTGGAAATCACCAGAAGCATTTTCAGTGTGTGCAACAGGCACTTGCTGTACATCTGCTACAGTATTTCCGTTCGGATTATTGTCAGCAATCATTTGCTGGGAGGTTTCATTTGATGCTGTTGTTGAGGATTGTGCTGCTGCTTCCACAGCAACTTCCTCCTGTGTCGGAGAATCATCAATTTTAACATTGATAGACTCTTCAACAGTCAGAGTTCTTTTATTAAAAACTCTATATGCTTTGCTCGTTATGGAGTATCCTAAGAATATGCCCTCATCAAATCTAGCATCAAACTTTCCGACACCATCTTTGATGGGTCTCAAGATATAACACTTACTTCCCAATGGATGAAAGTATGAGATATTAGGCTTTCTGCCTTTATATAACTCATAAGGGGTTTTACCTAATGAGTGTCTCAAATGAATACGATTTGAGATGTAGCATGCTGTGCTTACAGCTTCAGCCCAAAGATTTTTAGCAACTTCACTTTCCAGCAACATGGTTCTCGCCATGTCTTGTAAGGTTCGATTCTTTCGCTCTACAACTCCATTTTTCTGTGGAGTGTATGGAGTAGAGAAATTATGGTTAATACCATATTCTTCACAAAAAGAAGTAAAGTCATGGTTTTCAAATTCGGTACCATGATCCGTTCTTATGCTTCTTAGAGAAACACCTTTCTCATTTTGAAGTTGTTTGACTAACGTTTCAAAGGTTGCAAACGCATCACTTTTGTGAGCTAAGAATTTAACCCAAGTGAATCTGGAAAAGTCATCTACCACAACTAATCCATAACGTTTACCTCCAAGACTTTGAGTCCTTGTTGGACCAAATAAGTCCATATGAAGTAAATCAAGCGGAGCTTTGCTTGAAATTATATTTTTACTTTTAAAGGATACCTTTGTTTGTTTGCCAATAGAACAAGCTTTACAAACCTGATCATTGTCAAACTTGATTTTAGGCAATCCCTTAATGATGTCCTTTTTGACAAGTTTGGACAGCAAGTCGTAGTTAGCATGTCCCAACTTTCTATGCCACAAAGTAGCTTCGTCCTTAACGGACAAGAGACAATTTTCTCCAGCGGAGATGTTCTTAAAGGACAGGATATAGATGTTTTTCTTGCGTTCACCAACGAAGCAAGTGACACCATCCCGTGAAACGTTACATGTTCTCTCATTGAAAGAAACATTGTAACCTTTATCGCACAATTGGCTGATACTAATCAAATTGTGTTGGAGGCCTTTAACATAAAGAACTCCTTCAATGGTTAGAGTTAATCATCCCTTTTCCATTGTCACCAAAAGTGACAGCACCACCATCCTGTAAAACCAGTGTGGAGAATAAGGAGACATCTCCTGACATATGCCTCGAACAGCCACTATCTAAGTACCATACATGGTCCTTAGCGATGGACTTGAAGTATCCCTGAAATAGAGAAAGAAATTAAGTAAGTCGTTGCTTCCATTTAACAATAGAACCATCAACTTTAGAAGTAATGACAAGCATGTCATTTCGCCGCACATGGCAATTTTTAATGAAATGATCCGGCTTTCTACAATAGTAACAAAGCCTAGGTAACCTTTGAATAATAAAATGAGACTCGCCATTCCTAACATGAGGGGGAACATATTTCCCATGTCGTGAATGTTTCTCATTTTCAGAATCATGCATCTCATGCATACATAAATCAGTTTTGTTGTTTACAGCATCAAGTTGCTGCCGCAGCTCCTCAATCTTTGATTTGGATCGAGAAAGTTGCTTTTCCGCTTTCTTAGCCTTTGCTGATAAATCTTCCTTAAGAGAAGCATTCTCAGCACTCAAGAATTTATTCTCCTTCTTAAGAGCTTTATTGTTTGCGGATAAAGACTCAATTTTATCATAGAGTTCTGAGAAAAGGTTCTCAATATCTTCAGCAGATAGATCAGAAGGTGAGAAAGCGTTTACCTTCTCAGTTTCAGCATCAGTTTGCGCCATATAGCAGATGTTTGCTGTTTCGTTATCCTGATCTGATTCCTCATCACTATCACTCCAAGATGCCATCATGGTATTTTTCTTGAATTTTGAAGATTTGCCCTTCTCATTCAAAAGTGGGCAATCTGGTCGCATATGACCAGGTTTGTTGCACTCATAGCATACACCACTTTTACTTTGGTGTGGTTTAGTATTCTTCTTTTTAATATCTCGCTTTCCCTTAAAGCGATTTTTGCGAAGGTACCTTTTGAATTTCCTTGCCATCAAGGAGACTTCATCCTCAGAATTAGATGAAGATTCATCCTCAGATTCATCGGACATTTCAATACTTCCTTTAAATGCAACAGCATTGGATTGCTTTTCCGCAGCAAACTTGTTCTCATTCTCATAAGCGACAAGAGAACCAAGTAGCTGTTGAAGACTTAAGCTCGTTAAGTCCTTTGCTTCTTCGATTACCGTTTTCTTGGCTTCCCAAGTTTTAGGCAAAGAGCGAAGTATCTTTCTGACTAACTCCGAATTGGAGATTGTTTTGCCAAGTGATTCCATGGCATTAGTGATTTCGGTGAGTCTATCAAACATTTGATTTATTGACTCATCCTTTTTCATCTTGAATGCTTCGTATTGAGTTACTAATGCATTCACTTTGGATTCCTTGACTTGTTCTGTTCCATCATAGATCAAAGCAAGTCTATCCCACATTTCTTTCGCTGTCTTACAAGTAGAGACGCGATTGAATTCGTTTCCAGCAAGAGCGCACACTAAGTAGTGCCTTGCTTTAGTGTTCAGCAAGATGATTCTCTTCCTTTCAAATTCATGCCGAGAGTCGCTGGGATTAGATGGAGGAATTACAAGATCTCCTTCCATTATAATCTGCCAGCAATCGGCTTCTTTTGCTCCAATGAACAATTCCATTCTCATTTTCCAATATGAGAAGTGTTGTCCAGCAAAGAGCGGTGGACGTTCAGTCGAATGACCATCAGTCAAGAGCATCGACATTCTGTTCAGTACTGAGCAGTACCTTTCTGTGCTTAATGTAAGACTTTCAGCAACACGCTGTTTTGATTCAGCAACAAGCTGTTTTGGTTCAGCAACAGAGTTCTGTACTAACAATCACACAGAAAGCTTTCCAGCAAACCCGCTCTGATACCAATTGTTGGATCGTTCAGGAACACTAAGAGGGGGTGAATTAGTGTTTTTCACTTTTTCGCCCTTTCTTGGTGTAAGCGGAAGCGTACTGTATCACAGCAGAGTGTTTCTCAGAATGAGAAATACTTTACTGTAACTGTTACGATTTTGTCGAGTAGGTTTTCGTACTAGTGTTGCGCGATCGTAATGGACACAGTGATTTATAGTGGTTCGGCCTTAATTGACCTACGTCCACTTTCCACCAACAAGGTGATTCCACTATATAAAATAATGAGTGCAAAAAGCCCTTGCACTAGGCGTATGTTCCTCTCACAAAGTGAGATTTAGAATCCCGTACAATAGATGATCACTCCTGGCAACGGTCAGCTCCTCACACAGTGGACGTCTTCTCGTTTCCAGCAGAATGATGCTTATCCAGCAGTTGGTAGCTCAATGGATTCCACACAGCTCGTTGTCGCTTAATATAATCCTGACTTATCAAAGAACACAGACAACGTTATGTTAGCGTATAAATCCTCACAGATAATTCCTTACAGTGAAGAATAGCTTCTCAGAGAGCAGCGCGTTTCTGTTTCACAGCGAAGGACTGCTTCAGCACTTGTTTGCTCAGAAGAGGATTTCCACACAGATCTTGTCTCTCCTTAAGATAAGCCTGCACTTGCTTAAGAGACAACCACAAAGTTGAATCACAAAAACCACAAAGACAGAAACCACAAAGATCACAAAGAAAACCACAAAGCCACTTAGAAGGTATCCGTCGTACACTCAGTTCGGACGTGCACGGTTACCACAGCCGTGACTCACTGCACTGCACACCCAGTGCCTAGGGTGGAATTTTCCGATCCGTTGGCTTCAACGCAACCTGCTTTACTAACCCTCTGTATCAGGCGTTCAAGACTTCTGCACAGCACCCCTGTGCTCGGGAGGAACTCTTTCCACTCCGGCGACGTTCCCAACTCCTGCTCTACCCTGCAGGCACGAGACTTCTGGCGCGCTCCCGCAAGTGCGTGTCTAACTGCTCAAACTCCGTAGGCTCGAGACTTCCCTGCAAAAAGACACGACAAGAACGGCTTCTTGCCGATGGGTCAGCAACCGGTTACTGAATTCAGAGCAGGTATTCACTTAGCTTCCCTCAGACGATTCGCCGGCTGCTCGTTGAACGCACCGAGGACACCTAGTCCCTCTCAGACGATCAAAGGATCTGACCTCAGCCCCTTGACACTCTCACACGCAGCTTGCAAGAGAAAGAACTAGGAGACACTTAGCACCTTCCGCTCTCCGTCGATTGCACAAAGCTCACTTAGACTACTTAGACCACTCAGACCACACAGATGCACAAAGGCAGAGAGAAAGTATCGTCCTTGGTCTGATTATAACGGAGAAATAAGCATAAGGGACGTCCAGGCAATCTTCGAGATTTGTTGCCAAAACTGGCAGCCAGGATTCAGCAACAGTCTGCTCAACGTTTGCTGTGCCATAGAAGGAAAGACACCAACGGTAACTTCCTTTACTCATCTCAATCAAATAAATTATTTCCAATCTCTAACATCTTATCATAATCATATCTAATCGATTATGATAATCAGATATATTTAATTTGATATTTTCTCCCATTACAGCGAGACGTTGCTGCAGAAGATCAGAGAAATATTTTGTTTCCAAAAATAACAATTGGAAAGGTAATCTCATTTTATTTGTTGCCTAAGTGCTTATGATAAAATCATTAGGCTACGTTAAATGAACTTAGACACTCATAATAATTATCTGAGATAGATTAAAATAAATCTTAGAATAAATCGTGATTATTAACAATATGTTTCCATATTTTCAACTTCTATGCGTAATATCACAGTAACAGTGTACTGGAACGCAGTAATATATAGCGGTTACTAGCTGTGGTTCAGCAACGCATTGCTCAAGCTCATCACTAAGAATGAACACGTAACTTGTGAAACATTACTACTGACCACCAGTAACATGTCGCTTACCACCAGTACCATGTCGCTTAAGTTCATCATCAAAACCAGGTCAACAAACATTGATTTTAAATGTTTGTGGTCGGGATATTGATCGTTTGTTTGAGGTGGAAATCACCGTTGTTTGTGTAACCGCAGCGCGACAGCATCGGGGTTCCATTTCATAATAGTACCATTTTCTCATGAGATTGCTTCAGATCATTTGTACAGACAGGAGGGGCAAAAGGGGATTCAATTTAAGATATCATAACCACTTCCAATAACATACCTTTACTAGGGACTTACCTGTAAGAATGAGCGCAGCATAATTTGCGGAAGGCAGGCTGCCAGGAACGGGTTCACTGCCTTGCATCATCCTCTTGGAAACAGCAGCAAACAAAAGTAGTTTTGCGATTGCTCGAGCAAGAAGTAAAATGGAACGATGACAACGATGACGACTAGGTAATGATGATGAGGAGGTTCCACCTTTAAAACATATCATGCTACAACTCAGCCATAAATTAAGATAGTCATGTGCTCAATATTTTAAATTCATACAGTAGCAATCGACCAGAGAAAAACTGCATTGAAGAAATAGACACCATCATTCTTGAGACTTATAGATAAGTGAGAAAGCTTGTAATTTACATGTATAATTTACACATAATGTGAACGAATAGGACACTAAAACTGCTCATCTATTATTTGTTTTAATCACTTTGATCCCAAAAGGTATTTAGTTTGATTGTTCCTTTTAGTTCTTAACTCTTCAATTTTGTTTCCTTTCAAAATGTTTGCAACGAGGTGTCGTGAGAACTTTCATGGTCGCCACCCATTTAGTCATCTGCAAATCTTATCGCTAAGTCTTGACCGGAGGGGTAGTTGTACTTGTGATTGCATTGGCGGCCATATGCATATACAAGATGAGGAAGACCCATCAAGTTAGCCTACAGCAACGATTGACCTACAACCGTTGGCCCCAGTGTCCGAAGTCCCTAATCTGTTTCACTTTTTCTATTGGGATAGAGGACGCCAGGCTGTGAACCCAATCCTGCTGGCCAGCCTTCCGCAGACTACACTGCGCTCCTTCTTACGGGTAAGTCCCGGTGAAGCTATGTTATTTAAAATTGTTATGATAACTGAAGATTGAGTCAAAGAGTAAAATCGCAGCAGCTACAATCGGTTCAAAGAGTACAAAACAGCGGGATGACTCACAATTTGTGGCCTTGGGATTGCGAGGAAGGATTGGTTTGTCTTTTTCTTTTTTTATTTGTTCATTTTTGTTTTATTTAACGAAGGTAATGATGATAAAGTTGCGCCTCAAAACAACAATATCTCAACCACAAATTTACAACGTTCATGGTTGAGTCCACCCTGGGGGTTACTTGAACAAGTCCAAGCAGTCAATAACTTTCCCGTGTCGCTACAGACAAAACAGATCCACAAGATGAAACTGGTTTTGTAAGATTGAATGTCAAAGTGAAGAAAATCGAAAAGTTTGGATGAAGCATACCTCGAAGGTCATGATCGGTGGTTTGTTCAGAATCTCAAGTTGTGCTTTGATATCCAAGTCATCGTCTTCTGGCAAGGCACGGCAGCCGCAATAACTAATAATGTTAAGGCAAAAAACTACTAGCAGACTGAAGATTTATATATATATATATGCAATGACTAGGACATTTATACTACAGCGATTTCCTCCCATAAATAATGTAATTTTGTTCATTTATTAGATTAAAAGACTAAAAATTATTGGAAATGAAATAAAATTTCTTAAATCATCCTCAGAGTGGGTGGGATATATTTAATTATTGTTTTCTTTGGGAGAATAATATAAAATAAATAAAACAGGAGGCTACGTATTAACAATTTTGTACACCGATGTACCTACTTGTCTTGTTACTGGATGAACATATTTGGTAATGTTTGTGTTGGCAAAGAGAGTATTTGGGTGATATGTGTTTGTTAAACGAATGATTTGGGAGGAATATAATTCTTGTTTAGATTCTCCAAAAAAGATAACATAATATGAAGAACAAACAAATATGGCAAGCAAAACATATAAGAAGAGAATATCTAAGAGAGGATATTGAAGATTCAGAATTATATGGAGATAATTCGCTTCCATATAATTCCCCTTAGTTTAAAGGGTATAATATTTAACTTTTAAGATTTTAAGGTTTATGGTTTAATTTAATATTTACGGTTTAATGTTTCATAATTATAATTTATGGTTTAATTTTTGATATTTATGGTTTAACATTTTGGGTCTAAGGTTTTTAATATTTTGGATTTAACATTTTAGGTTTCATGTTTTGAATTTATAATTTACTGTTGCTTATGATTTAACTTTTAATATTCGTGGTTTAACATTTAGGATTTATGGTTTAACTTTTACTATTTATTGTTTAACATTTATTGTTTATGATTTAACTTTTAATATTCACGTCTAATATTTTGGGTTTGATATTTTAGATTTATAATTTAGTGTTTATGATTTATTGTGTTGTTATTTAATGTAAAAGTATTTAAAAAGTAATTATATAGAGTAATATCAATTTTGCCCTTACCGTAGTTATAATAATATAAAATTAGAAAATTAGAACGGTAAGATTAAAATTAGATACATTCCAACAGTAAAATGGAATTCAATTCATTTCCCCTTCTCTTATTCATCTTTAAACTATGCACACCATTTTTATTGCTCTTTGACGCGATTTAAGAGCGGCATTCACGATATTTTCAAAATTAAAACTTTATTAAGTAAATTTTTTTTTTCAAACCGATAATAATTACCTATATACCTCCATGTTTATCCGTCCCTTTCTTAAATGGGCTTTAATTTGATATGGGCATTATTTTAATTTGGTTTTCTTGAATTTATATTTCTGAATATTTGTTCTGTAAGCTTGAAATAAATTGATGACGCACCATTAGATAAAAACATTTATTTTCAGGTTGTAAAATGTCAAATCATTGTGACTTTCTTTTTCACCCACACCTAAATACAAAAACGAAGAAATTTGAGTATCATTGGGCAGAAAACATACCTTTGAAATCAATGGGTGTGGTGACGGAAGGCATTAAAAGAAAATTTTAAAAAGGGGTTCAAATTCCACACATGATGTAGGGACACAACTTAAGTGGTCAATCCTGAATGAATCGTGTGTTCGAATGAGCACGAATGAGCTATATAAACTAAAACATTATGATAACTTTTGGTAATCAATTTTGATGAGCGATAAGTGTTATTTTTATGTTTCAGACAAATTTTATTTAATATTTAAATTTCTCACATTTTCTTGTGATCTTTCTTTTTGGGTGGGAAACTCTGGGAAAGTGAGACGCCAGTCCAATTATTACCAATTGGAAAAATGAAATTAGAACATGTTTCACTCATTATTAGGCCCATTTGCAAATAACCAACCCAATTATTAGTCCCATTTTAGTGGCCCGATTAAAAATTACAAAATCTGTGATGGTAATAAACAGTGAGGAAACGATTGATCGGCTGGCTTGTTGGCGCTTTCGAAAACTTAATTTGGTCGAAGAGAAATTTAATTGGTATTTGGAACCCACAATCCCACTCAAATTTCAAACAAATTTAGAGGAAATATCTGTGGTAATTAATATTAAATAAAAAGGCCTGGTTATTGGCAAATATTTATTCTTTCAGAGAGTTTTTTTTTTTTGGGGGGGGGGGGGAATTTCTGGTAACCATAATCCGAATATCTAACCATAATCCGAATATCTATCTCTGAAGTCCATTGAATGAAAATAATTGGGTCTTTTTTTATTTAAATTTTCTTGAAATGGGCAACATTTTTGGATTTTGGATATCATAGCCGGGTAAAGGTATGTTGGGGGTGTTTTAACTAATATTATTAGTTTGCATCAATACGTTTAGAGTCTTGTTCGACATGTTCGAGTTTTGTTCTATCTGCGCATGCCAACTTGGGCTATTAAACTCAGTTTGGTCGAAATCGATATTACATAGGTAGCAGGTGGACGATTATCTGTTACTAAGGAAAAGAAATTGGATGGTTTTTTTTTTTTTTTTTTTTTTTACCATGAGTGAGTGTTGGTTGGGTGCGTCGAGACTTTCTGTTCTTGCACGTGACAGCGGTCTCTCCTTTTGTTTGTGTCTTTGACAAGGCAAAGGAAATGCATCCCTCCCTCCATATAATATAATTTGGCTTTGACTTGGTCCAATGAGACTGCCCCAAAGCTGTGCTTATATATATATATATTAACTTTGTCCTTCAAGAAATCATTAAATATGCCTGTCACTTTCTGACAGCCAATTCAGCACAAAGAAGATTAAATAATTTATTAAAAAAGAAATCGGCCATCTACGTCAGTTTTGTCGGTCGTCCAGATTCACGGAGTATTTCGGTAATCAGTACAAAATCAGTCTTCGTGTTAACGAAGCCAAAACTAAAAAAAAAAAGGAAGCAAAGCGAAGAAGGGATAGAGGAGAAAAATGAAGAAGCCTCATGCTGTGTGCATCCCTTTTCAAGCTCAAAGCCACATCACAGCAATGCTAAAGCTGGCCAAGATCCTCCACCACAGGGGATTCTTCATCACCTTCGTCAACTCCGAGTTCAACCACCGCCGCCTCCTCCACTCTGGGGGCCTCACCGCCATCGACTCCCTCCCCGACTGGAAGTTCGTCTCCATACCCGACGGCCTCCCTCCCTCGGATGCCGATGCCACCCAGGACATACGCGCCCTTTGTGATTCCGCCAGGTTTTACATGGAACAACCCTTCTCTGAACTCGTCCTGAAGCTGAACGAGGATGCTTCGACTGACGTCCCTCCAATCACTCACATCGTGGGGGATGCCAACATGAACTGCTCTGTTCGTCCGGCTGCGGAGAAGTTCGGGATTCCACTCGTTCAGCTGTTTCCCATCGCGGCTTGTGCCATGCTGGCGTTTAAGCATTATCGACTGTTCATTGACAGATGCCTCAAGCCATTGAAAGGTAAACCTGGTATTCCCGATATCAAAGCATCCAGATAATTGTCGAGTTCTCATGGGAATTCTGTCTTAATGGTTTCATTATTAGCAGATGGATCCAGTATGATTGAGGGCAATTGCTCAGACGGATTGATAGATTGGATCCCAGGGATGAACAGCATGAGGCCGTGCGATATGCCATATCTGGACGAGAATGATTCCCTCTTGACCTTCAGTTTTGACGTGCTCAGCCGAATCGATAAGGCAGAGGCAACCATCATTCATACTTTTGAAGAACTCGAACCGGTTGTCCTCAATGAGCTTAATTCCATCATCTCAAATGTTTACGCAATCGGACCTCTTCATCTGCTTCTTGGACAAATTCCCCTGGACGATACCATCTCCAAGCAAATCCGTGGAAATCTCTGGGAGGAACAACCTGAGTGTCTCGAGTGGCTCGATTCAAAGGAGCACGGGTCAGTGCTCTACGTGAATTTTGGGAGCATAGTGTTTCTGACACCGGACCAGCTGATAGAGCTAGCGGTTGGGCTTGCCAACAGCAAATGCCCATTCCTGTGGGTCCTACGGCCTGACCTCATGGCCGGCGAGTCGGCAGTCCTCCCTGATGCATTCATCGAGGAGACAAAAGACAGAGGCTTCCTTTCAGGGTGGTGCCCGCAGGAGAAAGTCTTAAACCACCCGTCGGTCGGGGGCTTCCTGACACACTGTGGGTGGAACTCGATACTGGAGAGCATATCTGCTGGGGTGCCAATGATATGCTGGCCAAACATCGGGGACCAGCAGCCAAATGCAAGGTATGTCTGCGCAGAATGGAGGGCCGGGCTTGAATTGCACGGCAATGTAAAGAGGGATGATGTCGAGAGGGTTGTTAGGGAGCTGTTGGGTGGGGAAAAGGGGGAGGAACTGAAGAGGAATGTGACCAAGTGGAAGAGACTCGCCAGGGAGGCTGCTAGCCCAACCGGTTCGTCGGTCAAGAACTTGGAGAAGTTGTTCGGACAAGTCTTTGTGTAAGAGAAGTTACTAGTAAAATAATCAGTAGCCGTGTACACGACCTTTGATCGAAAGTAAGAGCATTTCGTCTGAACCGAGCATGGCACGTACGACCTACGGTTATTCATCACCAATGAAAGAAAATGGCACGGACGAGCTAGAGTCCCTTGCATATTACGTTTATTTGATGGAATTGTTTTTTATACGAATGAAAGAAAATGTGATGAATACAACATTAACTTTTAGAGAGTTGATGCTTTCAGAAGCAACTCCTGTAACTTTATTTTTTATTTTTTTATTTAGAAATTTGATGTGAAAATTTCAAGTGGATTTTTTTGAAATAATCGAAAGTTTATTTATCCCAATGAAAAACATTTTCGGCCCAATGGAAATCTGTTCGCCCGCATGTATGAAAATTTGCTTAAAAGTTACTGTGCAACTTGATAATTTAATATATGTTGAAGTATTCTTTTCGATGGACTTGTTGTGGTTGGTTAATTCTATTTAGGATTATGCTTTTGTTTAACTGCTAGTGATAGAGCTGCTAGTGATTTGCCTCACGAAGGAGCCATTGTCGGTATAATTTACATGATATATTAATGATAAATACATGGAGTCATTGTCAATCATTCGTTTGCTTCTTCTTAGTAAGTCATGTTTTTTTTTTGTCTCGTTAAGGTCGAATTGCCTTCGTCTTAAAAGACGGTATACTTGTATGTTTACCTGGGAATTTAGTGGCGTGAGTAGGACAAAAGACTTTCTTGAATCCTTATCACACTTGAGGATGTAAGTATATACCATTGGCATAGTGCTTTGATAACTGTAATATCCCAAATTTTTCTACAAATATTTCTCTTTTAAAAATTTTCAAAAGAAAAAAAAAATCACTGATCAACTCCCAATCACATCCAAATCATATGAGATTTCAATAATGCATCGCAAATTACTCACCTTATCAAAATTTAATCCCCTCGATCACTCCCCCCAAAAGATATCTCATTCCCCATTAAAAGTTAGATTACTTTTCTTTGTCCCATCAGATGATGAACCTAGACACAAATCTCCACACACACGAAACATTCAGACAAAACAAATCAAATACAATGATCACACAGAAAATCGGACCAACACACATGTTATTCCCCCTAGTTGGTTCTCATTCCCCTCCGGAAAAATGAAGGCCAACTTCTCTCTACACATTGAAACTGGAGACCAACTCCTCCCTACATATACACAGAAATCGGAGCTAATGACTCTCCCTCTCCAGCGTTGACAAGCCAATGCCTCTCGACGTCAGTCGGCAAATGCCAGTCGACACCCTCCTCTTTGGGTCTCTTCCTACCACATCGATGACCAAAAACCTGCCTTAAGGCGGTCCCCTTCATGGACTCTACGACATCCTTCCTCCTCTGGTCATTCCGGGGTGAGACAACCCATCGATGAGTTTTCGATCATTTTCCTTGTACTCATGTAGCCTCTCTTTCATCTTAGAGCATGGTTGACCACCTTCGTCATTTATTTTAATCCATCAAATGCAGCGTGAGAATGCAAACCGAGCTTTGACGAAGCAAGACAACCTCCGCCAGAATGTAGGGGAGGCAGTCGACGGGCCATTACTTTCCTGTCCGGTGACGGATCGATGCGAAATTAAGTGGTATCACTTTCTTGCTTCACTACGCATTGTTTTGAGTTTATTCAAGCTCATTTTGAGTCTCGTAAGCTGAGAATCGAGCTAAGGTGTGGCGAAGAACCTTTGGGTTTCCCAATTTTACCATCTCTTAGCTTTGTGGTGCAAAAAGAGGCCTTTTTAAAGGGGTTATGCACATCGTCTGACCCTGACTTCTCAAACTGAATGATCCTCAATGGGAGACGGTCTTGAAAAAAGTTTTTGTTGTTTTTTTATGACGATCGAGGACCACGATATGGACCCGGAAGCTAACAGCATGAGTGGAGTTTGCGACTAGACTGCATACTACAGTCGGGCTTCTGAGACGATCTCGTGATATCCGACCGTTGGATCGTCTCCAAACTTTTCAAAAATAAACAAGACTGAAAGATGGTTGTATTCATTTATATTTCGACCGTTGAAGTTTCTAGTGGATTTAGACACGAACCGATAAACAAAATTCGTGTAGAGCTGGATTTTCTACATGTCGTAGTTCCATTCTTGATAAGATTGCAATTGATCTCACCGTTAGATCGCCACCAAACATGATGGACATGTTTATCATTTGAATATAGCCGTTTGGACGTATTGTACATATTTTTCTATCATGTACATGCATCACGTTTTTTTATTTTTCTTTGAGCTCTTAATTCGCAAAATGTAGAAAAGTCTGCGTGAATGTCCAACTTTGTGCTTGCATAGGTCAACATCCCACAGTTCGGTCTATGTGAAATTTGACATACATTTTTTTCATTGATCTTTCCACTTAATGAATGATTAGATTTTCATTCTTTTGACAACACAACCCGCCAAATCTTTGTTCTATTTTGCATGAAATATGAAACAAGAACTCTGATGCATTCGACAAGGCAAATCTCGAAAACCATTCAAGAGCGAATGGCGTGGCCCAACTTTTTTCGACTTAAACAGATATAAAAACAAGTCAGTGGCAACTCCATAATAGCTTACCTATGTTAAGCAACAAATAATTTTAACAGAGCCATCAGGGATGGGGAAGGCGACACGAGCCGCTCCGGATTCTCCCGAAGCTTCTTTTTATAGATCATGCTCCGATTTTCGCCCGTTGCCTCCTGAGAATCATGGAGAAGATCGGCGAGGGCCCGAGCAGGCTCGATTAAGAACCAGGGGAGGATCCACCCCGGCCTCCTTCATAGCACCCGACGCTCGAGTTGAGGCGTCGACCTAATGGGCCTGTGTGAGCGGGTCTGAATCCTTGTGTCATTCGAACTGCACGCACGTGCTAAGTCGGAGGGCGTACGTACAAGGATCAATCATGTTTGGTGTATTGGATATCATCACCTACCACTCTCTGGAAGCCTTGAGGTCCTGTCCAAGAATCTTCGGGAAGGAAAAAAAATTGTGGCTTAAGAAGTTACAACAAGATAAGAAGTATCGAGAAGGGGAATGTCGGTGAAATTTCTGGTTAGCAAGATTAGTTAAAGTGAATGGTAAAAATTAGTCAAACGTGGCCAAATCCCATACTTTAATCCCTCGGGGATTGCCACTGTAAATAGGGGCGTCGTTCCATTTTGTACAACACACAGAAGGCAAATTGAATAGAGTTAAAATTGTTCTCTCCAATCTCCTCCCATTCGTCCTCTTCTCCCTTCTCATAGTCTAGTATAAATTATTTAAGTCGTAGAAAGTGGGTTCAACTCTCCGGTGGTGGTATTGGGCTGGTGGCATTGACTAAGCTTCGGTTCAACAAGGTGGAATTTGCCGAGAATAGGGATTCGAAACTTGTTGGTTCTAACAATATGGTTCTGAAAGGATTACCTGTTATATGATATTTTGTTATTTTACCGCTTTTAATTCAATTACCAGTTATAAAAAATTTACTCATTTTACTTTTATTTCAGCTCAACAAACATCCCATTCTCGTTGTTAAATACATTTTCATTCATTTCATTGAAAAAGGAGTACATCTTCTTCGGATTCAGAGCTAAATCAAATGAAAAATATCTTAAAATAAAAAATCGATGCTTACTTCCGCACCCATTCCTTGTTAAAATGATAACATATCCTTTGAAAACAATCGCAGAAACCCCATTCCTTGTTAAAATGATAACATATCCTTATAAACAATCGCACAACAAGATTTACCAAGATCAACCCACTGAAAATGTTATTTCCAAAACAATAAGTATCAAAAAAACAACATGAATCATCAACAACCCATTACCTAACACCAGTCTTAAAAACCACAACCAGCCACGAACACCAAAGTATGCCGTAACATGAGCGATGATGATGAAATTCAAAGCTAGAACTGAATTTATATAAGGTGTGCTACTGAATATAGGAACTTCTAGAGTCGGAGAAAATGGAACTTCACACCAATAAGTTACTATAATTCACCACACCCCACGCGATGACACTTATTAGGCCCAAGAATAAAGGAGTCCCCGAGTCATCTTTTTGATTAAAACCACAACAAGAACTCCAATTACGCATATTGTAACTTCTTCAATTTCCTAAGCACAAACGGCACACCACCCTCATCCTACCCTAAACAAATTGTGGACTCTTGACTTTAGCTTTGAAGACAAAATGATAGGACTACCACGAAGGAATACTCGAGGAAGTGAAAGACAAAGGAAACATTCAATCTTTGGAGACAAAATATATCAGGTTCGTTGAAACAGGAGAAGTACGTATGAAGTATTACCAAGTGTTGGGAAAATAAGAAAGAAAACTCATAGGGTACATCAAGGGGAATCTGGTCCACGAAAAGGAGGAGACGGCGTACGGTGGCTGTGTGAGGCAATGGACGAGGGAGTGCGGACAGGACAAGAGGGCGACTGGACATAGGTGGGGAGGAATGAACCGTCAAACCTATTTAAAAGGATTGCTGGATAGACCTACATCTCCCACCGGCTATCCTGAGAATTAAATATTGGTCAGATTTTACGGAAATCAGGCAATCCTGCTTCATTTTTGTAGATGATCGTCGGTTTTTGTTTAAATCAAACAATCAGATTGTCGATTTTTTTTTTTTTTTAAATCAGGCAATAATGTCGGTTTCGGTATAAGACAGATATAGTGATTACACCTACAAAATTAAATAAATAAAATAAAAAGTTTTAAAAATCAAATCCTAAGGCCAATCACTACAAAAAGAGATTGGTATTAAAATTTACTCAATGTGGCAATCCCACTTATTTAGGATTGCCTAGAACACACTATTAGGAGTGGTAAATTTGGACAACACGATAACACGATACGATCCGTAATTTTAGTGTATGGATTTAGCCTTAACAGGTTCGTGTCGTTATCGTGTCAACCCGTTGTACCCGTTATGATAACGGGTTAGTTTGAGTCGTGTGCCCCTTACCCATTATGACCCGTTAGACCATATTTAATAAAAGGTAATAATATATTAATTATTTTAACATCAGCCAATTAAACTAAACTCAATACGTTAGGTTTTTTCCTTCCCCAAATGCTAGGTTTTCGTTTTCCCAAATCAAAAGTCATCCCCCTTTTACGTAAGTTCATAGGTAATTTCTTTACTTCACTCGTCGTAGTAAGATCGGGTGTGTTGCCTCATGTTCTTGCAAATAATTTATAATTTTAGATCTCGCATGTTGCCCCATGTTCTGGCAAATAATTTACAACTTTAGATATGATATGTTGCCTCATGTCCTAGCAAATAATTTATAATTTTAGATATGGTATGTTGCTTCATCTGACAAATAATTTATAATTTTATTTTGTAATATATGAGCACAAATTTTCTGCAGGAAGTGAAAATCTTGCATGATCATAATATACATTCAAAGTTATTTTTGTTATATTAATTTGAATACCAAATTATTTTTTTCCATAATTTTTTCATGGGATCTTTTTATGGATTTATTTTTGTTTTTGTTCGTTGAATTATGATGTAATTCAGATATTATGTCTATTTCATGCTAAGTTTTGTCGATTTTTTTTTAAATCAGGTGTAATACCTCAAATAAGCTATGAATCGCAACTGTTAAAAAAGGGTACATTACATTGTGTATTCTAATTACAATTATCGCCGCCCTCAGTCAACAAGGTTAGGAATTCCTGCGATCCACAAGTGACTAGGGAAGTCAACATTCACAACGGTAAAATCAACTACAAACCCATTAATTTACTGTTGCTTATGATTTAGCTTTTAATATTCGTGGTTTAACATTTAGGATTTATGGTTTAACTTTTAACATTTATTGTTTAACATTTATTGTTTATGATTTAACTTTTAATATTCACGTCTAACATTTTGGGTTTAATATTTTAGATTTATAATTTAGTGTTTATGATTTATTGTGTTGTTATTTAAATGTAAAAGTATTTAAAAGTAATTATATAGAGTAATGTCAATTTTGCCCTTACCGTAGTTATAATAATATAAAATTAGAAAATTAGAATCGTAAGATTAAAATTGGATACATTCCAAAAGTAAAATGGAATTCAATTCATTTCCCCTTCTCTTATTCATCCTTAAATTAAGGACACCATTTTTATTGCTCTTTGACGTGATTTAAGAGCGGCATTCACGATATTTTCGAAATTAAAACTTTATTAAGTAAATTTTTTTTTTCAAACCGATAATAATTACCTATAAACCTCCATGTTTATCCGTCCCTTTCTTAAATGGGCTTTAATTTGATGTGGGCATTATTTTAATTTGGTTTTCTTGAATTTATATTTCTGAATATTTGTTCTGTAAGCTTGAAATAAATTGATGACGCACCATTAGATAAAAACATTTATTTTCAGGTTGTAAAATGTCAAATCATTGTGACTTTCTTTTTCACCCACATCTAAATACAAAAACGAAGAAATTTGAGTATCATTGGGCAGAAAACATACCGTTGAAATCAATGGGTGTGGTGACGTTAGGCATTAAAAGAAAATTTAAAAAGGGGGTTCAAATTACACGCATGATGTAGCGACACAACTTAAGTGGTCAATCCTGAATGAATCGTGTGTTCGAATGAGCACGAATGAGCTATATAAACTAAAACATTATGATAACTTTTGGTAATCAATTTTGATGAGCGATAAGTGTTATTTTTATGTTTCAGACAAATTTTATTTAATATTTAAATTTCTCACATTTTCTGTGATCTTTCTTTTCCTTTTCACCATCTCTCCGAACACACACAGCATCAATGTTTTCCCAAACTAAGGGTCATTTTCGGTGGGAAACTCTGGGAAAATGAGACGCCAGTCCAATTATTACCATTTGGAAAAATAAAATTAGAACATGTTTCACTCATTATTAGGCCCATTTGCAAATAACCAACCCAATTATTAGTCCCATTTTAGTGGCCCGATTAAAAATTACAAAATCTGTGATGATAATAAAGAGTGAGGAAATGATTGATCGGCTGGCTTGTTGGCGCTTTCGAAAATTTAATTTGGTCGAAGAGAAATTTAATTGGTATTTGGAACCCACAATCCCACTCAAATTTCAAACAAAATTTAGAGGAAATATCTGTGGTAATTAATATTAAATAAAAAAGGCCTGGTTATTAGCAGATATTTTTTCTTTCAGAGATGTTTTTTTTTTTAAGGGGGGGCGCAATTTCTGGTAACCATAATCCGAATATCTATCTCTGAAGTCCAATGAATGAAAATAATTGGGTCTTTTTTTATTTAAATTTTCTTGAAATGGGCAACATTTTTGGATTTTGGATATCATAGCCGGGTAAAGGTATGTTGGGGGTGTTTTAACTAATATTATTAGTTTGCATCAATACGTTTAGAGTCTTGTTCGATATGTTCGAGTTTTGTTCTATCTGCGCATGCTAACTTGGGCTATTAAACTTAGGTTGGTCGAAATCGATATTACATAGGTAGCAGGTGGACGATTATCTGTTACTAAGGAAAAGAAATTGGATGGGGGCATCGAGACTTTCTGTTATTGGATGTGACAGCGGTCTCTCCTTTTGTTTGTGTCTTTGACAAGGAAAAGGAAATGCATCCCTCCCTCCATATAATATAATTTGGCATTGACTTGGTCCAATGAGACTGCCCCAAAGCTGTAATATATATATATATATTAACTTTATGATTTACTTGTCCTTCAAGAAATCATTAAATATCCCTGTCACTTTCTGAAAGCCAATTCAGCACAAAGAAGATTAAATAATTTATTAAAAAAGAAATCGGCCATCTACGTCAGTTTTGGCGGTCGTCCAGATTGACGGAGTATTTCGGTAATCAGTACAAAATCAGTCTCCGTGTTACCGAAGCCAAAACTAAAAAAAAAAAAAGAAAAAAGAAAAAAAGGGAAGCCAAGCGAAGAAGGGATAGAGGAGAAAAATGAAGAAGCCTCATGCTGTGTGCATCCCTTTTCAAGCTCAAAGCCACATCACAGCAATGCTAAAGCTGGCCAAGATCCTCCACCACAGGGGATTCTTCATCACCTTCGTCAACTCCGAGTTCAACCACCGCCGCCTCCTCCACTCTGGGGGCCTCACCGCCATCGACTCCCTCCCCGACTGGAAGTTCGTCTCCATACCCGACGGCCTCCCTCCCTCGGATGCCGATGCCACCCAGGACATACGCGCCCTTTGTGATTCCGCCAGGTTTTACATGGAACAACCCTTCTCTGAACTCGTCCTGAAGCTGAACGAGGATGCTTCGACTGACGTCCCTCCAATCACTCACATCGTGGGGGATGCCAACATGAACTGCTCTGTTCGTCCGGCTGCGGAGAAGTTCGGGATTCCACTCGTTCAGCTGTTTCCCATCGCGGCTTGTGCCATGCTGGCGTTTAAGCATTATCGACTGTTCATTGACAGATGCCTCAAGCCATTGAAAGGTAAACCTGGTATTCCCGATATCAAAGCATCCAGATAATTGTCGAGTTCTCATGGGAATTCTGTCTTAATGGTTTCATTATTAGCAGATGGATCCAGTATGATTGAGGGCAATTGCTCAGACGGATTGATAGATTGGATCCCAGGGATGAACAGCATGAGGCCGTGCGATATGCCATATCTGGACGAGAATGATTCCCTCTTGACCTTCAGTTTTGACGTGCTCAGCCGAATCGATAAGGCAGAGGCAACCATCATTCATACTTTTGAAGAACTCGAACCGGTTGTCCTCAATGAGCTTAATTCCATCATCTCGAATGTTTACGCAATCGGACCTCTTCATCTGCTTCTTGGACAAATTCCCCTGGACGATACCATCTCCAAGCAAATCCGTGGAAATCTCTGGGAGGAACAACCTGAGTGTCTCGAGTGGCTCGATTCAAAGGAGCACGGGTCAGTGCTCTACGTGAATTTTGGGAGCATAGTGTTTCTGACACCGGACCAGCTGATAGAGCTAGCGGTTGGGCTTGCCAACAGCAAATGCCCATTCCTGTGGGTCCTACGGCCTGACCTCATGGCCGGCGAGTCGGCAGTCCTCCCTCATGCATTCATCGAGGAGACAAAAGACAGAGGCTTCCTTTCGGGGTGGTGCCCGCAGGAGAAAGTCTTAAACCACCCGTCGGTCGGGGGCTTCCTGACACACTGTGGGTGGAACTCGATACTGGAGAGCATATCTGCTGGGGTGCCAATGATATGCTGGCCAAACATCGGGGACCAGCAGCCAAATGCAAGGTATGTCTGCGCAGAATGGAGGGCCGGGCTTGAATTGCACGGCAATGTAAAGAGGGATGATGTCGAGAGGGTTGTTAGGGAGCTGTTGGGTGGGGAAAAGGGGGAGGAACTGAAGAGGAATGTGACCAAGTGGAAGAGACTCGCCAGGGAGGCTGCTAGCCCAACCGGTTCGTCGGTCAAGAACTTGGAGAAGTTGTTCGGACAAGTCTTTGTGTAAGAGAAGTTACTAGTAAAATAATCAGTAGCCGTGTACACGACCTTTGATCGAAAGTAAGAGCATTTCGTCTGAACCGAGCATGGCACGTACGACCTACGGTTATTCATCACCAATGAAAGAAAATGGCACGGACGAGCTAGAGTCCCTTGCATATTACGTTTATTTGATGGAATTGTTTTTTATACGAATGAAAGAAAATGTGATGAATACAACATTAACTTTTAGAGAGTTGATGCTTTCAGAAGCAACTCCTGTAACTTTATTTTTTATTTTTTTATTTAGAAATTTGATGTGAAAATTTCAAGTGGATTTTTTTGAAATAATCGAAAGTTTATTTATCCCAATGAAAAACATTTTCGGCCCAATGGAAATCTGTTCGCCCGCATGTATGAAAATTTGCTTAAAAGTTACTGTGCAACTTGATAATTTAATATATGTTGAAGTATTCTTTTCGATGGACTTGTTGTGGTTGGTTAATTCTATTTAGGATTATGCTTTTGTTTAACTGCTAGTGATAGAGCTGCTAGTGATTTGCCTCACGAAGGAGCCATTGTCGGTATAATTTACATGATATATTAATGATAAATACATGGAGTCATTGTCAATCATTCGTTTGCTTCTTCTTAGTAAGTCATGTTTTTTTTTTGTCTCGTTAAGGTCGAATTGCCTTCGTCTTAAAAGACGGTATACTTGTATGTTTACCTGGGAATTTAGTGGCGTGAGTAGGACAAAAGACTTTCTTGAATCCTTATCACACTTGAGGATGTAAGTATATACCATTGGCATAGTGCTTTGATAACTGTAATATCCCAAATTTTTCTACAAATATTTCTCTATTAAAAATTTTCAAAAGGAAAAAAAAATCACTGATCAACTCCCAATCACATCCAAATCATATGAGATTTCAATAATGCATCGCAAATTACTCACCTTATCAAAATTTAATCCCCTCGATCACTCCCCCCAAAAGATATCTCATTCCCCATTAAAAGTTAGATTACTTTTCTTTGTCCCATCAGATGATGAACCTAGACACAAATCTCCACACACACGAAACATTCAGACAAAACAAATCAAATACAATGATCACACAGAAAATCGGACCAACACACATGTTATTCCCCCTAGTTGGTTCTCATTCCCCTCCGGAAAAATGAAGGCCAACTTCTCTCTACACATTGAAACTGGAGACCAACTCCTCCCTACATATACACGGAAATCGGAGCTAATGACTCTCCCTCTCCAGCGTTGACAAGCCAATGCCTCTCGACGTCAGTCGGCAAATGCCAGTCGACACCCTCCTCTTTGGGTCTCTTCCTACCACATCGATGACCAAAAACCTGCCTTAAGGCGGTCCCCTTCATGGACTCTACGACATCCTTCCTCCTCTGGTCATTCCGGGGCGAGACAACCCATCGATGAGTTTTCGATCATTTTCCTTGTACTCATGTAGCCTCTCTTTCATCTTAGAGCATGGTTGACCACCTTCGTCATTTATTTTAATCCATCAAATGCAGCGTGAGAATGCAAACCGAGCTTTGACGAAGCAAGACAACCTCCGCCAGAATGTAGGGGAGGCAGTCGACGGGCCATTACTTTCCTGTCCGGTGACGGATCGATGCGAAATTAAGTGGTATCACTTTCTTGCTTCACTACGCATTGTTTTGAGTTTATTCAAGCTCATTTTGAGTCTCGTAAGCTGAGAATCGAGCTAAGGTGTGGCGAAGAACCTTTGGGTTTCCCAATTTTACCATCTCTTAGCTTTGTGGTGCAAAAAGAGGCCTTTTTAAAGGGGTTATGCACATCGTCTGACCCTAACTTCTCAAACTGAATGATCCTCAATGGGAGACGGTCTTGAAAAAAGTTTTTGTTGTTTTTTTATGACGATCGAGGACCACGATATGGACCCGGAAGCTAACAGCATGAGTGGAGTTTGCGACTAGACTGCATACTACAGTCGGGCTTCTGAGACGATCTCGTGATATCCGACCGTTGGATCGTCTCCAAACTTTTCAAAAATAAACAAGACTGAAAGATGGTTGTATTCATTTATATTTCGACCGTTAAAGTTTCTAGTGGATTTAGACACGAACCGATAAACAAAATTTGTGTAGAGCTGGATTTTCTACATGTCGTAGTTCCATTCTTGATAAGATTGCAATTGATCTCACCGTTAGATCGCCACCAAACATGATGGACATGTTTATCATTTGAATATAGCCGTTTGGACGTATTGTACATATTTTTCTATCATGTACATGCATCACGTTTTTTTATTTTTCTTTGAGCTCTTAATTCGCAAAATGTAGAAAAGTCTGCGTGAATGTCCAACTTTGTGCTTGCATAGGTCAACATCCCACAGTTCGGTCTATGTGAAATTTGACATACATTTTTTTCATTGATCTTTCCACTTAATGAATGATTAGATTTTCATTCTTTTGACAACACAACCCGCCAAATCTTTGTTCTATTTTGCATGAAATATGAAACAAGAACTCTGATGCATTCGACAAGGCAAATCTCGAAAACCATTCAAGAGCGAATGGCGTGGCCCAACTTTTTTCGACTTAAACAGATATAAAAACAAGTCAGTGGCAACTCCATAATAGCTTACCTATGTTAAGCAACAAATAATTTTAACAGAGCCATCAGGGATGGGGAAGGCGACACGAGCCGCTCCGGATTCTCCCGAAGCTTCTTTTTATGGATCATGCTCCGATTTTCGCCCATTGCCTCCTGAGAATCATGGAGAAGATCGGCGAGGGCCCGAGCAGGCTCGATTAAGAACCAGGGGAGGATCCACCCCGGCCTCCTTCATAGCACCCGACGCTCGAGTTGAGGCGTCGACCTAATGGGCCTGTGTGAGCGGGTCTGAATCCTTGTGTCATTCGAACTGCACGCACGTGCTAAGTCGGAGGGCGTACGTACAAGGATCAATCATGTTTGGTGTATTGGATATCATCACCTACCACTCTCTGGAAGCCTTGAGGTCCTGTCCAAGAATCTTCGGGAAGGAAAAAAAATTGTGGCTTAAGAAGTTACAACAAGATAAGAAGTATCGAGAAGGGGAATGTCGGTGAAATTTCTGGTTAGCAAGATTAGTTAAAGTGAATGGTAAAAATTAGTCAAACGTGGCCAAATCCCATACTTTAATCCATCGGGGATTGCCACTGTAAATAGGGGCGTCGTTCCATTTTGTACAACACACAGAAGGCAAATTGAATAGAGTTAAAATTGTTCTCTCCAATCTCCTCCCATTCGTCCTCTTCTCCCTTCTCATAGTCTAGTATAAATTATTTAAGTCGTAGAAAGTGGGTTCAACTCTCCGGTGGTGGTATTGGGCTGGTGGCATTGACTAAGCTTCGGTTCAACAAGGTGGAATTTGCCGAGAATAGGGATTCGAAACTTGTTGGTTCTAACAATATGGTTCTGAAAGGATTACCTGTTATATGATATTTTGTTATTTTACCGCTTTTAATTCAATTACCAGTTATAAAAAATTTACTCATTTTACTTTTATTTCAGCTCAACAAACATCCCATTCTCGTTGTTAAATACATTTTCATTCATTTCATTGAAAAAGGAGTACATCTTCTTCGGATTCAGAGCTAAATCAAATGAAAAATATCTTAAAATAAAAAATCGATGCTTACTTCCGCACCCATTCCTTGTTAAAATGATAACATATCCTTTGAAAACAATCGCAGAAACCCCATTCCTTGTTAAAATGATAACATATCCTTATAAACAATCGCACAACAAGATTTACCAAGATCAACCCACTGAAAATGTTATTTCCAAAACAATAAGTATCAAAAAAACAACATGAATCATCAACAACCCATTACCTAACACCAGTCTTAAAAACCACAACCAGCCACGAACACCAAAGTATGCCGTAACATGAGCGATGATGATGAAATTCAAAGCTAGAACTGAATTTATATAAGGTGTGCTACTGAATATAGGAACTTCTAGAGTCGGAGAAAATGGAACTTCACACCAATAAGTTACTATAATTCACCACACCCCACGCGATGACACTTATTAGGCCCAAGAATAAAGGAGTCCCCGAGTCATCTTTTTGATTAAAACCACAACAAGAACTCCAATTACGCATATTGTAACTTCTTCAATTTCCTAAGCACAAACGGCACACCACCCTCATCCTACCCTAAACAAATTGTGGACTCTTGACTTTAGCTTTGAAGACAAAATGATAGGACTACCACGAAGGAATACTCGAGGAAGTGAAAGACAAAGGAAACATTCAATCTTTGGAGACAAAATATATCAGGTTCGTTGAAACAGGAGAAGTACGTATGAAGTATTACCAAGTGTTGGGAAAATAAGAAAGAAAACTCATAGGGTACATCAAGGGGAATCTGGTCCACGAAAAGGAGGAGACGGCGTACGGTGGCTGTGTGAGGCAATGGACGAGGGAGTGCGGACAGGACAAGAGGGCGACTGGACATAGGTGGGGAGGAATGAACCGTCAAACCTATTTAAAAGGATTGCTGGATAGACCTACATCTCCCACCGGCTATCCTGAGAATTAAATATTGGTCAGATTTTACGGAAATCAGGCAATCCTGCTTCATTTTTGTAGATGATCGTCGGTTTTTGTTTAAATCAAACAATCAGATTGTCGATTTTTTTTTTTTTAAATCAGGCAATAATGTCGGTTTCGGTATAAGACAGATATAGTGATTACACCTACAAAATTAAATAAATAAAATAAAAAATTTTAAAAATCAAATCCTAAGGCCAATCACTACAAAAAGAGATTGGTATTAAAATTTACTCAATGTGGCAATCCCACTTATTTAGGATTGCCTAGAACACACTATTAGGAGTGGTAAATTTGGACAACACGATAACACGATACGATCCGTAATTTTAGTGTATGGATTTAGCCTTAACAGGTTCGTGTCGTTATCGTGTCAACCCGTTGTACCCGTTATGATAACGGGTTAGTTTGAGTCGTGTGCCCCTTACCCATTATGACCCGTTAGACCATATTTAATAAAACGTAACAATATATTAATTATTTTAACATCAGCCAATTAAACTAAACTCAATACGTTAGGTTTTTTCCTTCCCCAAATGCTAGGTTTTCGTTTTCCCAAATCAAAAGTCATCCCCCTTTTACGTAAGTTCATAGGTAATTTCTTTACTTCACTCGTCGTAGTAAGATCGGGTGTGTTGCCTCATGTTCTTGCAAATAATTTATAATTTTAGATCTCGCATGTTGCCCCATGTTCTGGCAAATAATTTACAACTTTAGATATGATATGTTGCCTCATGTCCTAGCAAATAATTTATAATTTTAGATATGGTATGTTGCTTCATCTGACAAATAATTTATAATTTTATTTTGTAATATATGAGCACAAATTTTCTGCAGGAAGTGAAAATCTTGCATGATCATAATATACATTCAAAGTTATTTTTGTTATATTAATTTGAATACCAAATTATTTTTTTCCATAATTTTTTCATGGGATCTTTTTATGGATTTATTTTTGTTTTTGTTCGTTGAATTATGATGTAATTCAGATATTATGTCTATTTCATGCTAAGTTTTGTCGATTTTTTTTTAAATCAGGTGTAATACCTCAAATAAGCTATGAATCGCAACTGTTAAAAAAGGGTACATTACATTGTGTATTCTAATTACAATTATCGCCGCCCTCAGTCAACAAGGTTAGGAATTCCTGCGATCCACAAGTGACTAGGGAAGTCAACATTCACAACGGTAAAATCAACTACAAACCCATTAATTTACTGTTGCTTATGATTTAGCTTTTAATATTCGTGGTTTAACATTTAGGATTTATGGTTTAACTTTTAACATTTATTGTTTAACATTTATTGTTTATGATTTAACTTTTAATATTCACGTCTAACATTTTGGGTTTAATATTTTAGATTTATAATTTAGTGTTTATGATTTATTGTGTTGTTATTTAAATGTAAAAGTATTTAAAAGTAATTATATAGAGTAATGTCAATTTTGCCCTTACCGTAGTTATAATAATATAAAATTAGAAAATTAGAATCGTAAGATTAAAATTGGATACATTCCAAAAGTAAAATGGAATTCAATTCATTTCCCCTTCTCTTATTCATCCTTAAATTAAGGACACCATTTTTATTGCTCTTTGACGTGATTTAAGAGCGGCATTCACGATATTTTCGAAATTAAAACTTTATTAAGTAAATTTTTTTTTTCAAACCGATAATAATTACCTATAAACCACCATGTTTATCCGTCCCTTTCTTAAATGGGCTTTAATTTGATGTGGGCATTATTTTAATTTGGTTTTCTTGAATTTATATTTCTGAATATTTGTACTGTAAGCTTGAAATAAATTGATGACGCACCATTAGATAAAAACATTTATTTTCAGGTTGTAAAATGTCAAATCATTGTGACTTTCTTTTTCACCCACACCTAAATACAAAAACGAAGAAATTTGAGTATCATTGGGCAGAAAACATACCGTTGAAATCAATGGGTGTGGTGACGTTAGGCATTAAAAGAAAATTTAAAAAAGGGGGTTCAAATTACACGCATGATGTAGCGACACAACTTAAGTGGTCAATCCTGAATGAATCGTGTGTTCGAATGAGCACGAATGAGCTATATAAACTAAAACATTATGATAACTTTTGGTAATCAATTTTGATGAGCGATAAGTGTTATTTTTATGTTTCAGACAAATTTTATTTAATATTTAAATTTCTCACATTTTCTGTGATCTTTCTTTTCCTTTTCACCATCTCTCCGAACACACACAGCATCAATGTTTTCCCAAACTAAGGGTCATTTTCGGTGGGAAACTCTGGGAAAATGAGACGCCAGTCCAATTATTACCATTTGGAAAAATAAAATTAGAACATGTTTCACTCATTATTAGGCCCATTTGCAAATAACCAACCCAATTATTAGTCCCATTTTAGTGGCCCGATTAAAAATTACAAAATCTGTGATGATAATAAAGAGTGAGGAAATGATTGATCGGCTGGCTTGTTGGCACTTTCGAAAATTTAATTTGGTCGAAGAGAAATTTAATTGGTATTTGGAACCCACAATCCCACTCAAATTTCAAACAAATTTAGAGGAAATATCAGTAGTAATTAATATTAAATAATAAAAGGTTTTTTTTTAAGGGGGGGGCGCAATTTCTGGTAACCATAATCCGAATATCTATCTCTGAAGTCCAATGAATGAAAATAATTGGGTCTTTTTTTATTTAAATTTTCTTGAAATGGGCAACATTTTTGGATTTTGGATATCATAGCCGGGTAAAGGTATGTTGGGGGTGTTTTAACTAATATTATTAGTTTGCTTCAATACGTTTAGAGTCTTGTTCGATATGTTCGAGTTTTGTTCTATCTGCGCATGCTAACTTGGGCTATTAAACTTAGGTTGGTCGAAATCGATATTACATAGGTAGCAGGTGGACGATTATCTGTTACTAAGGAAAAGAAATTGGATGGGGGCATCGAGACTTTCTGTTATTGGATGTGACAGCGGTCTCTCCTTTTGTTTGTGTCTTTGACAAGGAAAAGGAAATGCATCCCTCCCTCCATATAATATAATTTGGCATTGACTTGGTCCAATGAGACTGCCCCAAAGCTGTAATATATATATATATATATTAACTTTATGATTTACTTGTCCTTCAAGAAATCATTAAATATCCCTGTCACTTTCTGAAAGCCAATTCAGCACAAAGAAGATTAAATAATTTATTAAAAAAGAAATCGGCCATCTACGTCAGTTTTGGCGGTCGTCCAGATTGACGGAGTATTTCGGTAATCAGTACAAAATCAGTCTCCGTGTTACCGAAGCCAAAACTAAAAAAAAAAAAGAAAAAAGAAAAAAAGGGAAGCCAAGCGAAGAAGGGATAGAGGAGAAAAATGAAGAAGCCTCATGCTGTGTGCATCCCTTTTCAAGCTCAAAGCCACATCACAGCAATGCTAAAGCTGGCCAAGATCCTCCACCACAGGGGATTCTTCATCACCTTCGTCAACTCCGAGTTCAACCACCGCCGCCTCCTCCACTCTGGGGGCCTCACCGCCATCGACTCCCTCCCCGACTGGAAGTTCGTCTCCATACCCGACGGCCTCCCTCCCTCGGATGCCGATGCCACCCAGGACATACGCGCCCTTTGTGATTCCGCCAGGTTTTACATGGAACAACCCTTCTCTGAACTCGTCCTGAAGCTGAACGAGGATGCTTCGACTGACGTCCCTCCAATCACTCACATCGTGGGGGATGCCAACATGAACTGCTCTGTTCGTCCGGCTGCGGAGAAGTTCGGGATTCCACTCGTTCAGCTGTTTCCCATCGCGGCTTGTGCCATGCTGGCGTTTAAGCATTATCGACTGTTCATTGACAGATGCCTCAAGCCATTGAAAGGTAAACCTGGTATTCCCGATATCAAAGCATCCAGATAATTGTCGAGTTCTCATGGGAATTCTGTCTTAATGGTTTCATTATTAGCAGATGGATCCAGTATGATTGAGGGCAATTGCTCAGACGGATTGATAGATTGGATCCCAGGGATGAACAGCATGAGGCCGTGCGATATGCCATATCTGGACGAGAATGATTCCCTCTTGACCTTCAGTTTTGACGTGCTCAGCCGAATCGATAAGGCAGAGGCAACCATCATTCATACTTTTGAAGAACTCGAACCGGTTGTCCTCAATGAGCTTAATTCCATCATCTCAAATGTTTACGCAATCGGACCTCTTCATCTGCTTCTTGGACAAATTCCCCTGGACGATACCATCTCCAAGCAAATCCGTGGAAATCTCTGGGAGGAACAACCTGAGTGTCTCGAGTGGCTCGATTCAAAGGAGCACGGGTCAGTGCTCTACGTGAATTTTGGGAGCATAGTGTTTCTGACACCGGACCAGCTGATAGAGCTAGCGGTTGGGCTTGCCAACAGCAAATGCCCATTCCTGTGGGTCCTACGGCCTGACCTCATGGCCGGCGAGTCGGCAGTCCTCCCTCATGCATTCATCGAGGAGACAAAAGACAGAGGCTTCCTTTCGGGGTGGTGCCCGCAGGAGAAAGTCTTAAACCACCCGTCGGTCGGGGGCTTCCTGACACACTGTGGGTGGAACTCGATACTGGAGAGCATATCTGCTGGGGTGCCAATGATATGCTGGCCAAACATCGGGGACCAGCAGCCAAATGCAAGGTATGTCTGCGCAGAATGGAGGGCCGGGCTTGAATTGCACGGCAATGTAAAGAGGGATGATGTCGAGAGGGTTGTTAGGGAGCTGTTGGGTGGGGAAAAGGGGGAGGAACTGAAGAGGAATGTGACCAAGTGGAAGAGACTCGCCAGGGAGGCTGCTAGCCCAACCGGTTCGTCGGTCAAGAACTTGGAGAAGTTGTTCGGACAAGTCTTTGTGTAAGAGAAGTTACTAGTAAAATAATCAGTAGCCGTGTACACGACCTTTGATCGAAAGTAAGAGCATTTCGTCTGAACCGAGCATGGCACGTACGACCTACGGTTATTCATCACCAATGAAAGAAAATGGCACGGACGAGCTAGAGTCCCTTGCATATTACGTTTATTTGATGGAATTGTTTTTTATACGAATGAAAGAAAATGTGATGAATACAACATTAACTTTTAGAGAGTTGATGCTTTCAGAAGCAACTCCTGTAACTTTATTTTTTATTTTTTTATTTAGAAATTTGATGTGAAAATTTCAAGTGGATTTTTTTGAAATAATCGAAAGTTTATTTATCCCAATGAAAAACATTTTCGGCCCAATGGAAATCTGTTCGCCCGCATGTATGAAAATTTGCTTAAAAGTTACTGTGCAACTTGATAATTTAATATATGTTGAAGTATTCTTTTCGATGGACTTGTTGTGGTTGGTTAATTCTATTTAGGATTATGCTTTTGTTTAACTGCTAGTGATAGAGCTGCTAGTGATTTGCCTCACGAAGGAGCCATTGTCGGTATAATTTACATGATATATTAATGATAAATACATGGAGTCATTGTCAACCATTCGTTTGCTTCTTCTTAGTAAGTCATGTTTTTTTTTTGTCGCGTTAAGGTCGAATTGCCTTCGTCTTAAAATACGGTATACTTGTATGTTTACCTGGGAATTTAGTGGCGTGAGTAGGACAAAAGACTTTCTTGAATCCTTATCACACTTGAGGATGTAAGTATATACCATTGGCATAGTGCTTTGATAACTGTAATATCCCAAATTTCTACAATTATTTCTCTTTTAAAAATTTTCAAAAGAAAAAAAAAATCACTGATCAACTCCCAATCACATCCAAATCATATGAGATTTCAGTAATGCATCGCAAATTACTCACCTTATCAAAATTTAATCCCCTCGATCACTCCCCCCAGAAGATATCTCATTCCCCATTAAAAGTTAGATTACTTTTCTTTGTCCCATCAGATGATGAACCTAGACACAAATCTCCACACACACGAAACATTCAGACAAAACAAATCAAATACAATGATCAGACAGAAAATCTGACCAACACACATGTTATTCCCCCTAGTTGGTTCTCATTCCCCTCCGGAAAAATGAAGGCCAACTTCTCTCTACACATTGAAACTGGAGACTAACTCCTCCCTACATATACACGGAAATCGGAGCTAATGACTCTCCCTCTCCAGCGTTGACAAGCCAATGCCTCTCGACGTCAGTCGGCAAATGCCAGTCGACACCCTCCTCTTTGGGTCTCTTCCTACCACATCGATAACCCAAAACCTGCCTTAAGGCGGTCCCCTTCATGGACTCTACGACATCCTTCCTCCTCTGGTCATTCCGGGGCGAGACAACCCATCGATGAGTTTTCGATCATTTTCCTTGTACTCATGTAGCCTCTCTTTCATCTTAGAGCATGGTTGACCACCTTCGTCATTTATTTTAATCCATCAAAAGCAGCGTGAGAATGCAAACCGAGCTTTGACGAAGCAAGACAACCTCCGCCAGAATGTAGGGGAGGCAGTCGACGGGCCATTACTTTCCTGTCCGGTGACGGATCGATGCGAAATTAAGTGGTATCACTTTCTTGCTTCACTACGCATTGTTTTGAGTTTATTCAAGCTCATTTTGAGTCTCGTAAGCTGAGAATCGAGCTAAGGTGTGGCGAAGAACCTTTGGGTTTCCCAATTTTACCATCTCTTAGCTTTGTGGTGCAAAAAGAGGCCTTTTTAAAGGGGTTATGCACATCGTCTGACCCTGACTTCTCAAACTGAATGATCCTCAATGGGAGACGGTCTTGAAAAAAGTTTTTGTTGTTTTTTTATGACGATCGAGGACCACGATATGGACCCGGAAGCTAACAGCATGAGTGGAGTTTGCGACTAGACTGCATACTACAGTCGGGCTTCTGAGACGATCTCGTGATATCCGACCGTTGGATCGTCTCCAAACTTTTCAAAAATAAACAAGACTGAAAGATGGTTGTATTCATTTATATTTCGACCGTTAAAGTTTCTAGTGGATTTAGACACGAACCGATAAACAAAATTCGTGTGGAGCTGGATTTTCTACATGTCGTAGTTCCATTCTTGATAAGATTGCAATTGATCTAACCGTTAGATCGCCACCAAACATGATGGACATGTTTATCATTTGAATATAGCCGTTTGGACGTATTGTACATATTTTTCTATCATGTACATGCATCACGTTTTTTTATTTTTCTTTGAGCTCTTAATTCGCAAAATGTAGAAAAGTCTGCGTGAATGTCCAACTTTGTGCTTGCATAGGTCAACATCCCACAGTTCGGTCTATGTGAAATTTGACATACATGTTTTTCATTGATCTTTCCACTTAATGAATGATTAGATTTTCATTCTTTTGACAACACAACCCGCCAAATCTTTGTTCTATTTTGCATGAAATATGAAACAAGAACTCTGATGCATTCGACAAGGCAAATCTCGAAAACCATTCAAGAGCTGATGGCGTGACCCAACTTTTTTCGACTTAAACAGTTATGAAAACAAGTCAGTGGCAACTCCATAATAGCTTACCTATGTTAAGCAACAAATAACTTTAACAGAGCCATCAGGGATGGGGAAGGCGACACGAGCCGCTCCGGATTCTCCCGAAGCTTCTTTTTATGGATCATGCTCCGATTTTCGCCCGTTGCCTCCTGAGAATCATGGAGAAGATCGGCGAGGGCCCGAGCAGGCTCGATTAAGAACCAGGGGAGGATCCACCCCGGCCTCCTTCATAGCACCCGACGCTCGAGTTGAGGCGTCGACCGAATGGGCCTGTGTGAGCGGGTCTGAATCCTTGTGTCATTCGAACTGCACGCACGTGCTAAGTCGGAGGGCGTATGTACAAGGATCAATCATGTTTGGTGTATTGGATATCATCACCTACCACTCTCTGGAAGCCTTGAGGTCCTGTCCAAGAATCTTCGGGAAGGAAAAAAAATTGTGGCTTAAGAAGTTACAACAAGATAAGAAGTATCGAGAAGGGGAATGTCGGTGAAATTTCTGGTTAGCAAGATTAGTTAAAGTGAATGGTAAAAATTAGTCAAACGTGGCCAAATCCCATACTTTAATCCATCGGGGATTGCCACTGTAAATAGGGGCGTCGTTCCATTTTGTACAACACACAGAAGGCAAATTGAATAGAGTTAAAATTGTTCTCTCCAATCTCCTCCCATTCGTCCTCTTCTCCCTTCTCATAGTCTAGTATAAATTATTTAAGTCGTAGAAAGTGGGTTCAACTCTCCGGTGGTGGTATTGGGCTGGTGGCATTGACTAAGCTTCGGTTCAACAAGGTGGAATTTGCCGAGAATAGGGATTCGAAACTTGTTGGTTCTAACAATATGGTTCTGAAAGGATTACCTGTTATATGATATTTTGTTATTTTACCTAATTCAATTACCAGTTATAAAAAATTTACTCATTTTACTTTTATTTCAGCTCAACAAACATCCCATTCTCGTTGTTAAATACATTTTCATTCATTTCATTGAAAAAGGAGTACATCTTCTTCGGATTCAGAGCTAAATCAAATGAAAAATATCTTAAAATAAAAAATCGATGCTTACTTCCGCACCCATTCCTTGTTAAAATGATAACATATCCTTTGAAAACAATCGCAGAAACCCCATTCCTTGTTAAAATGATAACATATCCTTATAAACAATCGCACAACAAGATTTACCAAGATCAACCCACTGAAAATGTTATTTCCAAAACAATAAGTATCAAAAAAACAACATGAATCATCAACAACCCATTACCTAACACCAGTCTTAAAAACCACAACCAGCCACGAACACCAAAGTATGCCGTAACATGAGCGATGATGATGAAATTCAAAGCTAGAACTGAATTTATATAAGGTGTGCTACTGAATATAGGAACTTCTAGAGTCGGAGAAAATGGAACTTCACACCAATAAGTTACTATAATTCACCACACCCCACGCGATGACACTTATTAGGCCCAAGAATAAAGGAGTCCCCGAGTCATCTTTTTGATTAAAACCACAACAAGAACTCCAATTACGCATATTGTAACTTCTTCAATTTCCTAAGCACAAACGGCACACCACCCTCATCCTACCCTAAACAAATTGTGGACTCTTGACTTTAGCTTTGAAGACAAAATGATAGGACTACCACGAAGGAATACTCGAGGAAGTGAAAGACAAAGGAAACATTCAATCTTTGGAGACAAAATATATCAGGTTCGTTGAAACAGGAGAAGTACGTATGAAGTATTACCAAGTGTTGGGAAAATAAGAAAGAAAACTCATAGGGTACATCAAGGGGAATCTGGTCCACGAAAAGGAGGAGACGGCGTACGGTGGCTGTGTGAGGCAATGGACGAGGGAGTGCGGACAGGACAAGAGGGCGACTGGACATAGGTGGGGAGGAATGAACCGTCAAACCTATTTAAAAGGATTGCTGGATAGACCTACATCTCCCACCGGCTATCCTGAGAATTAAATATTGGTCAGATTTTACGGAAATCAGGCAATCCTGCTTCATTTTTGTAGATGATCGTCGGTTTTTGTTTAAATCAAACAATCAGATTGTCGATTTTTTTTTTTAAAATCAGGCAATAATGTCGGTTTCGGTATAAGACAGATATAGTGATTACACCTACAAAATTAAATACATAAATTAAAAAATTTTAAAAATCAAATCCTAAGGCCAATCACTACAAAAAGAGATTGGTATTAAAATTTACTCAATGTGGCAATCCCACTTATTTAGGATTGCCTAGAACACACTATTAGGAGTGGTAAATTTGGACAACACGATAACACGATACGATCCGTAATTTTAGTGTATGGATTTAGCCTTAACAGGTTCGTGTCGTTATCGTGTCAACCCGTTGTACCCGTTATGATAACGGGTTAGTTTGAGTCGTGTGCCCCTTACCCATTATGACCCGTTAGACCATATTTAATAAAAGGTAATAATATATTAATTATTTTAACATCAGCCAATTAAACTAAACTCAATACGTTAGGTTTTTTCCTTCCCCAAATGCTAGGTTTTCGTTTTCCCAAATCAAAAGTCATCCCCCTTTTACGTAAGTTCAAAGGTAATTTCTTCACTTCACTCGTCGTAGTAAGATCGGGTGTGTTGCCATTCGTATTCATTCTTAATGCTTTCTTATTGACTGATCACCAATAGGATTGAATAGTGAATTTAGGTGAACTCGGAAGGGGAATCCTCAGTTAAACACGGGAACGGGAATAATCTAGATTAATCTTAGTCGGAAGAAGGGATTATTAACGAGCGGGATAGGAATATACCTAATCATCTTAGGTAATGAAATTGGAATTGATTCTTAATGGACTCTCGATAGTTAATCTACCTAGGAATAAAGTGATTACTAGTTACAGAGAGGTACGTTCTTATAAGCTTGGATGGGGCGTAAGGAGATAACTGAATTTCATATTATCAAACGGTTCATTTCAGTGTGTTGATTGAGATATGACTTGCGATTAATTGTTAGGTGAAATAATTACTCTAGGTATTTTCTCATTGTTGCCTCATGTCCTAGCAAATAATTTATAATTTTAGATATGGTATGTTGCTTCATCTGACAAATAATTTATAATTTTATTTTGTAATATATGAGCACAAATTTTCTGCAGGAAGTGAAAATCTTGCATGATCATAATATACATTTAAAGTTATTTTTGTTATATTAATTTGAATACCAAATTATTTTTTTCCATAATTTTTTCATGGGATCTTTTTATGGATTTATTTTTGTTTTTGTTCGTTGAATTATGATGTAATTCAGATATTATGTCTATTTCATGCTAAGTTTTGTCGATTTTTTTTAAAATCAGGTGTAATACCTCAAATAAGCTATGAATCGCAACTGTTAAAAAAGGGTACATTACATTGTGTATTCTAATTACAATTATCGCCGCCCTCAGTCAACAAGGTTAGGAATTCCTGCGATCCACAAGTGACTAGGGAAGTCAACATTCACAATGGTCAAATCAACTACAAACCCATTAATTTACTGTTGCTTATGATTTAGCTTTTAATATTCGTGGTTTAACATTTAGGATTTATGGTTTAACTTTTAACATTTATTGTTTAACATTTATTGTTTATGATTTAACTTTTAATATTCACGTCTAACATTTTGGGTTTAATATTTTAGATTTATAATTTAGTGTTTATGATTTATTGTGTTGTTATTTAAATGTAAAAGTATTTAAAAGTAATTATATAGAGTAATGTCAATTTTGCCCTTACCGTAGTTATAATAATATAAAATTAGAAAATTAGAGCCGTAAGATTAAAATTGGATACATTCCAAAAGTAAAATGGAATTCAATTCATTTCGCCTTCTCTTATTCATCCTTAAACTAAGGACACCATTTTTATTGCTCTTTGACGTTATTTAAGAGCGGCATTCACGATATTTTCGAAATTAAAACTTTATTAAGTAAAATTTTTTTTTGAAACCGATAATAATTACCTATAAACCTCCATGTTTGTCCGTCCCTTTCTTAAATGGGCTTTAATTTGATGAATTTATATTTCTGAATATTTGTTCTGTAAGCTTGAAATAAATTGATGACGCACCATTA